>PPKI02000044.1:0-104249 GCA_003707645.2 Ogataea trehalophila
GGTGACATAAACGAAGCAGCATTAGCCTGTGCATGGTAATCTGTCTTGAAATTCTGTTTCAAGTGCAAAAGTATCATTACTAGGTCCTCTGCCATTGGTGCTGAGTTTTCCAATAACTCTGTCAACGTGTCCACATCTTCTTGCCGCCATGTGTACTCATTTAAGCACATAACCCTGTTGAAATAAGAAGAGTCCTTTTCCTTGTTTGGAACATGCAAGCTCTCAGTCACCATATGAAGTGGATCATCATCTGCAGTTAAAGACGTTGGAACATATACGCAGTACTTGTGGTTACTGTGAAGACGAACAATATGAGCTGTTGCTTCAAAGGTATCACCGGCTGTATGTTCAGGTGCTTTTCTAAAATACTTTTCACCTTGATTCTGTAATAGTAAGCTTGTATTAGTATTCAAACTTTTGGTTGCATACGTATTGAAAACAGTCTTATTAAGAGAGACATATTGAAACTATGTTTATCAAAATAGGCTTATTAAAATAGACTTGTTGAAGATTTTAAACACATACCTCAGTCTGTTGAATCCAAACAGCAATCGTATTAACATACTCAAGCATTTCCGATGATGTAAGGGGAAAGGCATTTTGGAAATCCGATCTAAGATCATCAAGATTTTGAAACGGTTCTTGATAGTTTGATTCGATATACCTCATAACTTTCTTGTGTCTTATGTGAAAACTTGGCGAGTTAGGATTGACAATCTTTCTTATTGACTAGAAATCCATCCTGGACAAACCAGTGTTCATTGAACTGGTCTTCAGTTAGTGACATATCTAAAATATTATGTTTAGGTATTGTTCTATAGTTATCTGATTAGTTATGGCAACGTTAGAACTACTGTTATATACCCCATCATTTCAGCCTATTTTACTTTTGTTTGTTCTCCAGATCTCGAAATTTTTCACCGCCTGTGAGATTCCATCCTCGATAAGAAATTGGCTGAGACACGCAAAATTCCCACCTAAACGGCAAAGTGTAAACAGACGAATTTTTGGCTCAATTGGGAAATTACTATTGCTACAATGGAAAGGCTGTGCAAATATGGTCCTTCACCCATTCTTAACCGATGAGTTTAGCTCTACGAACAGATAAACAGATGATGATTAAACTCTTGTTTGACACTACAAACTCACTCCACTATAAATCATTTCTAATTCTCTTTGTCCTTCGAGTGAGTTAATCTGCCAGCGGTTCACAGTCAGTATTTATTTGTCTCAACTTAAAACGGCGCCTTCTCTCCATGGACGTGGAGAATTCTTCTTCATCAAAGTTTTCAGCAAGTTCAGGGTCTGTTATAATTGATTTTAATGGTGGAGGTTGTAATTCGTCGTTTTGGTTTATTAAGTGCTCCCAACTAATATATCTGAAGAATCTATGCGGTTTCACTTTATCTTCAAAATTAGAATCACAGTTCAATCTTTTTAATGGGTTTTTATTCAATAGTTTGTTCAATAAATCTTTGGCATCAAGTGATAAATAGAATGGGAATTTAACCTTTTGAGAAATCACTTTATCCATAATCTTTTTATTGTCATTACCTGTAAATGGTGGGGAGCCAGTCAATAGATCGAATAGGACGGTACCCAAAGACCACCAATCACATTGAGAATCGTATCTCTCACCTTTAATAACTTCAGGAGCAATGTACTGAGCAGTGGCGAACAAGGAGTTTCCTTCATTAGAAACTTTACTTAGCCCAAAGTCTGTCAACACCAAATGACCCCTTCTGTTCAACATACAGTTTTCTGGTTTTAAGTCTCTATAAATAACACCTGCATTGGTATGAAGGTGTCTTAAAGCCAAAATCATCTCACCTATATAGAAACAAGACACTTTTTCTGATAGAATACGTTCTTGTGATAAATGATGGAATAATTCACCACCTTCTAAATACTCCAATATTAAGTACACTTTGTCAAAATCTTGCAAGGCGTAAAACAATTTGACAATATTTGGATGCTTGACTCTTTCTAAAATGGTTCTTTCGGTTAAAGTCTTTTCGTAATTTGCCGTGTTGACGATCATAGATGCTTTCTTCAATTGTTTTTGTGCATATAATTTACCATTCTTCTTATCTTTCACTAGAATGACTTTCCCGTAACTGCCCTTTCCTAACACTTTGATTGGTTCGAAGTCATGTATGGTGGGTTTTGCTGGTCTGACCTTTTCATTATTATTTGATTGGAATGGTAAGCCGAATACTGTTGATGTGCTGTTCTCTCTACTTTCACCTGCCTCGTACACCTCATCGAAGTTAACCTCATATGACGTTCCTAATCTGTTGTCAAGTTCGCCAACAGAAATCACACTATTAGATCTATATTTCTTGAAATGCTGAACATGCGAACCAGTTTTATTAAGATCACTTATCTGATCATCCTGTTCGTTTTCCTCTTCTGTTAATTTCATCTGTTTTTGTGAAAGTCCAATTTGAGGCCCTTTGGCAATCTTTGCGGATAACTCTTCTTCATCAAAGTCAAA
This sequence comes from Ogataea trehalophila, assembly GCA_003707645.2. Classification (NCBI taxonomy): domain Eukaryota; kingdom Fungi; phylum Ascomycota; class Pichiomycetes; order Pichiales; family Pichiaceae; genus Ogataea; species Ogataea trehalophila. The sequence continues at coordinate 2,498 of PPKI02000044.1, forward strand.
ATTATCACTCATAGTCATTGCTGGAATGTTTTATAATAAACAAGATATTTATATTCATATTATTCATTAAATTTATTGATGCTAGGTTGTTGGATCTGATAATCTGCTAGTAATCAATATCATTTCTACCAGCGATTCATCTCTTTCTATTAAACAGAAAAAACTCTGTAGTAAACAAAAGTGTGCGTGTGTGTAGAAATTTTTCACTACGTATTAATCCTCCTTACTCCTATTCCTTGTAACCGAACAATTAGACAATATCACACTTGAGCAATATAATTATATATAAAGCTGTCCCAGCCATGAACAATTACAATGCTGCCAAACCCCGTTTTTGTTTGAAAAAGAAAGACGTAATCACTGTTCCGACACAACACAAGACAAAGGATTTGAAAGATCCAGCCAACTTGTCTAAATACAATTGGATCTCGTAACTGCAGATCTATTCAATTTAGAAAACATTGCTTGAAATTCTAAGCCAGACAGTGAATAGTCTTGATTATTTCATTTTAACAGTTTGAATGCGTGCCTTCCTTTCAAGTCATTATAAAAAAAAATGATTTTCTATTAGAGCGATTAAGAAACGAAAGTTTCTGATTCAATAAACAAAAGGAGAAGAAAAAGGTAGCGAAATCTACATGAATATCTAGTTCTTTATAAAAGGAATCAGGCCCATTTTCCTACGAATGACATTAAACCTACACCGAAACACATGACAATATAAGCCATCACCATTCTGGTAAATTTTCCCTTTCCTTTGAATTCATCACTGAATAAGAACTCATTGGCCATTAGTTCAACTAAACCAGTATAAATCAGTATACCTGCGCTGATAGAATCACAGATACCACTAGTAATTAAAGAGGAACGTGAGTATGGAGGATATGAGTTTTTAATAATTAGACCAACAGCAATTGCAATCGGTGTTGAAATTGTATAAAGGAAAGCGAACAAGTATGGTGCTAATCTACCTTTCGTGGTGGATGGCCATAAGATACAGCTGATACGAGAACCTAAGCCTAAACCTTCAAATAATTGATGAAACACAAGAACAATGTATAGAGTTATGAATTCTTCCCCAGCAACAGCAAGTGTTAAACCAACAAAGATAGAGTGGAAGATGATACCGAAATCAAGAACCATAACATTAAGTATCTGTCCCATAAAATTGTAGTTAGAGGCTGACGATGATTGCTCAGATGATGGAACGTTTTCTTCATCTATGGAAAGTCTTTTATCTTTAATTTTAGTGGTAGCATCTTCAGGATCGGTTGTCTTGCCTAAGTCACCAAAGTGAGAATGGAAGTGAGGCTCATCAGAGTCCCCTAAGAAACGATATTCAAAATATCTGTAAACGATCAACTCAATGAAAAACATAACCATAAGACTGATTAAACAAAGGGCTAATGCCATTGGATACTTAACAAATACACCACCTAAACATTCTTCACCAAGAGCTTGAATGGCAGGTTCAAGTAAATGGATGAACGCAGTAGACACAATAACCCCTGAACCAAAGAATTTGGCAATAAAGAAGCACCAAGATGGCATTCTAATAAATGAGTATTTTGATGATAAAATTGGGAAAAATGCACCAAAAGCAGATGCAACCAAAATGACAAAAACTGATGAGATTCTCAAACCCATGTGAATATTCTCAAAAGGAGAGTGGTTTGAACAACCTTTTTCTTCTTCATCTCTAATGAATAACTTATATGCAACCACTTCCATTTTTTAAGATAATGATTGTAGTGGTGTTGATAAAGTGAAAACTTACTTTGTCAATTTGATAAACAAGCTGATAAGATTCAAAACTGGGCCTTCTATACGTCTCCTATTAGAGGTAAAAGAGTTCATGAAAGTGTTAGAGAATATGAGAAAATATTCAGGTTAGATTTGTTACCCACACTAGAGTTGTTTTTTTCTCTGCTTGTATCTTGCGCGACTGACTGTATTATTCTATTTTTATCAATTATCTTTCTTAGAAGAAATACTAAATACGTAATTTACTCTCCTGTTCTTAGCCGAATGCGGAAAGATGCAGCGGTGAATTTATTTCTTCTCTTGTTTAATAATCCCGGGGATTTAAGGGTCCTAAGGGTCTAAGGGAGGGGTCCAATTGATTGACCGGCTAAATAATCTTTGCCGATGAACTCACAAGTACGATTTTTTGTGTGCAAACACCACCCTCAGCCATTACCGTACCTGTTTAAATCTCATTCTGCTTTTGAATTGTACTCCAACAATTGCCACATTAATGTTTTTGGAAGGGATTGTAAAGTGTACTTGTATCATGGTGGCGATCGGTACTATAAGCATTAGCAATCACAGCAAGTGTTTGATTTCCTGCACGAGAATATTTATCACCGATGATGCCGCGTCGTCGCTGTCATCGTTGTGCTCAGAGTCTAATTGCTTTAACACCTCATATTGAATCTTTTTGTAACTTTTCACAAATACTTAAATCTTCAGATGCGTTCACTATGATACCATGAATTTCTGATGTTATTTTACCGATTAAGATTTCAGGTTATTCTTGTTGTTGTTAGTCCTAGTTTAGTTGTTACCTATAATGCTGGGATTATAAAAATAGTGACATGTGCTTGGCACTGTTTAATGAGTGAGTATCTTTATTCATAATCTGTTCCTGGTGGTGCTGTAACGCAATTGATGTCAGAGGAATGCATGTTTATCATCCTCTCCTAATGATCTTTTTTACCTGTGTAGTTCTTGCAAGTTTCCCAGTGAATAGCTGCAGAAATTGATTGATTAAAATATGACTGTTGTTGTGAATGGCTATTATCATTTACATTATTTCATTATACTGAGTGGTAACTCTGTTACTGCTGAGAGAAACGGGGTATTATTTTTCGATGCAATAGAATATATTACTTAACGCGGATCTGTAACTAGCTTGCAAAGGTTTTAATAATTGCTCTGTGTAGGTAGTGTTAAGTGACGAGGAATTTATTTTTAAAGTCCTGCAAGTGTACGCTATTATTAGATAGCCATATTGACCGTTATTATCGATATATATCTATCAGCGTGCTTTTTTGTTGCAATTGTATTTAGTGTGACGAATAATATGATCTGTTTCAAAAGCCTCAGTCAGAATCGCATCTGCTTGACTTTTTGTATAATCCGACCCAGATCGACCCAAAAGGACCACTTGTATAACCAAATCTTCCAAAAATACCAGCCTCATCAGTTAGCAAGTATATCATATTTTGTTGTGGCGAAGCTTTCTTCAAAATACTGTACGGTAGAATTCAAAATCCAGCAGGACATTTGGAATTTTAGGGCCTCTAACTTTTCAGGTATGCTTTTTATTCGAGCTAGAAACACGGCGCACTCGAAAGATGACTGGTGACTTGGTTTTGGTTGACTCTATGAATAAAAGTAACACTTCTGATTGATTACTGTAAATACAGATAGATACCTTCAGGAACAAAAGCTATTTTTTAATTACAATCCTTTCCATAAATTGTTCAACTCCAATTATCTAAGATAATCAGGAAATACTCAACTTAGAAAGACATACAATATGGCGCTCAACAGAGATCAATTGATACCGTTTGACCACACTTACATACTATATGACCCATCTCAATCCATCAGTTTAGTAATATCAATAAGCTCCCTTACCCCAATAATAATATTTATATTTATCTTTTCGTGGTTTTTGATAACAAGAGAACTGGAGTCATTATTACTTCTCGTAGGACAGTCCCTCAATGATGTATTGAGTTCAGCAATAAAGAAACAAGTCAAGTATCAACGACCTGTAAATGGTCAGGTTCATAAAATGAATGGGTCATTGTCATACGGAATGCCATCATCACATTGCCAGTTTATGTCTTTTTTTGTATGTTATATTACGCTAAAGCTACTGTTCCAGTGGCCTGTTAAAGTATCCAAACATGTAAAAAGAGTTACAGTAAGCTTTTTGATTTTTGGCCAACTGATCGTTTTCCATTCGAGGATTTATTTGGAGCATCATAATTTTAGTCAGGCATTTATTGGCACTCTAATAGGTTACTTTGCAAGCTGCTGTTATTTTATTCTTGTAACCTTAGCTAGGACATATGGCCTTCATAAAGTATTGCTGTCGACAACCCTTTTCCAGCATCTTTATGTCAAAGATCTATTCAATTCCCAAGAATACTCAACTTTGAAAGACGAAAGACTGAAATGGGAATCTAACTGTTGATTGGATAGACACTTTTGTAAAAGAATAGATTATATTACTATAATAAAAGTTTGAAAATACATAACTGCAAGAAATATAGATAGAAAATAATGAAAGTATGAATTAAAAATCAAATAAACACCAGAACTATGTGTGTGGCAAATTCTCTAATCAAATAATAATAAATATGAGAAAGCATAATATGAGTACTGTAAGCGGCTACATATCAACAGAAAAAAAATTAGATTATTTCTTAACAGGAATTCTGATAGCTTTGTTCATGTATGCATTGTAGGTAATCTTGATAATTTCTGATTGAGGGAAACTGATGGTTGGAATATCACCACAAGAAGATGCCATCAAGTAACCATAAAACACTCTGATAATCGTCTCATCGGCAATGATCAATATATCATTTGACATTCTCTCAATCTCCATAATCAATGGCTCTAACTTTAAAGCCAAATCATGGTAACTCTCTGCTCTTGGATATCTATGATGATAAGGGTCCAGCTGGTGATTACGGTAATCAACATGATACTTCTCTTTCAATTCCTCTTCACTTAACCCTTCAGCATCACCAGGATTTAGTTGAGTTAATTCAGGTCTGTGTTTAACCTTCAATCCCTTTTCTTTGAATACTTGAGCTAATTGGGTTGTTCTCAGTCTGGTCGAAGTCCAAACAACAAGATCTTTTGGTAGTGCATCCTTCCCCAGAGTTTTAAAGTGATCTATTAAAGTTTCTGATAGATTAGTAGAATACGCCTTTCCACTGTCATCTATAGGTGGATCACTCTTGAATTTGATCTTGTTGTTAGAGCATCTTGCAAAATAAATGGAGCCTGATTTTATCTTGCTGTTCATCAAATATGAGATAATTTTGGTAGTTAAAAAGTCATGTTTAGGTTTATTGATGAACAAAGTTTCACCAAAATTGATAAACTTGATGTAAGTCAAGCTCTCTTCGTTCATTTCTTCATATGAATCCTGAACAACTAAAATTCTTTTCTTGTAATCAGCAATGGCTGCTTCTTCATCCCAGTTCAAGTAATCAGGAGATTTGGCAGCATCAGCTATGTTTCTTTCTAGTAAAGCTTCATTATCAACCAAGCTTTCAATGAAAACAACTCTGATTCCTTTATTAGTCAATGTTTCGGCAAGTGATAGTCGATGTGAGCTTAAACCATTAACAGCATCGTAAATTGCAATTTGACCTTGATCATCTTGGAAAAATTCATCCATGTCATTGATCACCAAGTTAGTCAATTCTTCTCTGGTCTTGACTGCTTCTTCATTTTCTGTATTTTCATCAAAGAAATCGTGAGGAACAGATTTTGCTTGTTCTCTCCTGTAATCACCCATATGGAATAAGTTAGCTCTGACACCAAGCCATCTCAAATAACGACACAAACTGATGGAAAGATTAGTCTTACCTCTTGCTGGTTGTCCAACCAGAACCAAACAAATAGAACCCGCGTGATACAATTTACCAGAATCCGTGGAGTATAATTGGGCAGGTGAAACATGAAATTTGGAGATTCTTTTATGAATCTCATCAACATCCTCATGGACATGAGCAAGCTGAGGTTCTCTTCTATTCAAGAGTGGAGAAGTTGGAACCACTAACAACTCTTGGGATGAGCTGAGGTCATCACTTGATTTAAGAAAATTTGACGCTGGAATCCATCTGTTTTGCTTTCTAGCCGAGTAGTTTCCTGGTATTTTAGGTTCTTCAATTTCTGCAATATCATTCGTTGACATGATTGTCTGTTAGTTGTATCTATTAAGTGTGTTGTTTTTGATATAATTGGTAATTGCTGGGATGAACGCAAATCTGGGATAAGACAGAAAAATATTAGCAGATTTTAAAGGCTATAATAGTAGTTTTGAAAAAGTGGTTGTGCTTTATTATTGATGGTGTAATTGCATATATATCTGTGTATATGATTTGTTACAGGTATGTAAGACATGTTTGATTTACAATCTTGTTCTTTATGATAACTCCTTATTGTCGCTTGCCTCTTAGTTCTCTCTCCACAAATTTCGTTTGAGCGGAAAGCAACAAAAGAAAGCGAAAAGTGCGTGCAGAGCCTATTTGTCTATTTGTATTTATAGATGACTATAAGAGCAATAAATATATTTACATAGTGTCTTATAGCCGAATCTTTGTTTCCATCCCTTTCCCATGAAACAACAACTCCATTTTAAAATCACCCAACTGAACTCCAAGCATAGCATTTGAATCAACAACCAAATTACCATTGATTGCCTTTCTTAAAATATCAGCTCCTAAACCGCCAGTGGCATACGTAACTGGTATTCTTGGCGTCTTGTAAATACCTGGAGGTATCACAATAGTCTGCTGCTTACTCACATACGCCAATGTAGTATCCTCGTATGAAGCTTTACCATCTATAATATCAACTATCACATCATGATTTACAATAGGGTTGTAAACAGTCAACTCTATTTCAGATGACATTACATGCATTGTTGAATCAATTAAAAATATTGATCTGGTTGTGGGTGGCTTTTTTTTGGATTCTTCTGTATCACCATTATCTTCGTCTTCAGCACCATTGCTGAACTGCGGTATCTTAAAATCAATCTCCAGATTTGACAATACATTCGATAACGATTCAGAGCCGCTGACACCATTTTGTGATCCTTTTATATTGATAAGTGGTGAATTTCCAGAAACGTAACTTCCAAATAGCTGTTCTAATTTACTCTTTTCAGATTCAGATTCAACATCTAAAGTCAGGATAGTTGATAAATTCGTATATTCTCCAGCTTCTAAAACAAAATCTCCAACTTCCACTCCACCCACACTAGATCCATTGAATCCAATGTCAACTCTAACCGATTCCAACATGTTATCAACACTAATTCCAAACGGATTTAGCAACTCAGCATCAGCTTCTAGCTGTAAAGTATGTGGTTTTGAATCAATTAATCTGATAAAGTTTAATTTCAAATCAATGTTATCAAACTTTTTATTCAACGGCTTGGAAGTCAATGTATAATTCAGCGACTTTTTAATTGAACTTAAGGTTGTATTCAAAAATGGAGACTCAACAACAGCATCAATGTTACCAACGAATTCAACAGTGGAACTTGTCCCATGTATAAGCTGCATGATTACCAAACTGAGCATTTCTTCTTCATCAATATCCAAAATTGCATTTTCCACATCTATCTTGTATACTAGTGTATCACATTCCAACTCGGAAACTTGCCATTCTTTCATTTCAATTGCACAAAGTTCCAAATCTTCGTAGTATAAAGAAACATCACCTTTAACTGAATTGATGTCAACATTTCGTAACTTCCTGACCTCTTTGGGTAAATCAACACCTATCTGTAATGTTGAGGAAACTAAGGGCACTTCGTTAACCATTTCAATACCAACTGATTCCACTTTTATAGATTTAATTGGTTTAGTGATGGGTGACCAAACCACTTTTGATGGTTTCAATGTTAATTTAACATCAATATGTTGTATGAAGTTATCAAACCAATTCATATAGTCATCCCCGACTTGCTCATCACCAGAAACAAACATAGACAATGGTACATCATTCATAAAATTAAGAAGTAAGCGATTTATGGGTGAGTTATGATCATATGGACATTTTTTTGATAATCGATTTGAAATCTTAGGGATTTTAAACTTTATTGGTATTCTGCTCTCGATTAGTGGTTGTATTATTGTATTACCCGTGGTCACCATAGCCACTCCGACTTGTTCTTTTGGTTTACAACCTGGTATTCTGACATCCAATTTAATAGGCTTGATATTTACATCCAAAAAGTCAAATGGAGATATAATTATAGTTGCATTGCCGTAATATTCTAAGCCATCTATGGAACTTTGAATACTCAACTCTGTTATAGCCAAACCATCGTCTACTTGTTTTATAAGATCTGTTAAATTTAAGTTTATTGATTGTGAGTAATTAATCGGAGACTTACCAATGGCAAACAAACTTGTCGATAATGAACAATCAAATTTTGACTTTAAATTAACCTTAATATTTTCATCTTCATACCTTGATAGATCGTTAATTAACTTTGCAACGTTTCTAGACAGAGGCTCTATGTAATTGTTAACCTCCACCATATTAATTGCGTTTTGAGATAGATTAATGGTGAATTGCTCCTCTTCCAACTCCAAATTGAAAATGTGAGTATAAGCATTGTTTTGTATAGATATGAAAATTGGTATTATTCCAATGGGTATTGCTGTGATTGAACTCATCCAACTTAATGAAATCAACAAGTATCTATGATAAAAATTTGTTAACTTGTTGTAATCAAACTGAACATCTGAAACTAAATGGAAATGCACCCCCAAATCTGTGATATTATTCACTGACAAATTTTCAATATTCACGTTCATCGATTCTACATATAGCAGATCTGCATATTTTATCAAATACAATACGTTTAGTGATAATAGTAGGACAACAAACAGAATCACCATTATAGATAAAGGGCACCTGGAAATGAGCTTTAGGGTATATCTTGATATTTTTTTCAAATTTTTATCATCATTTTCGGGACATTCTTCATCAGTTGAATATATATCTTCTGGAACTGATTGATATGTATGATGAGAAATGGTGTCGCTTAGTAAGGGTTGTTCTTCATCTTCTGTAATCGCATCTTTTGAGGCTGGCATGTTGTTTATACCATGTATTGACATATTATTAGTTTCATTGAGTGTTAGCATTGTGACGAATCAGTAAAATAAAATCGCCAGCGCCTGCAGTTGTTCCAGTGTATATACTAAAATATTCAATGTCACTTTATTTGATCTTTAAAGTATATCTTGATACTGTAAACCCCATACATCCTTTACCTCTCTTTCTTTATCTAGCAGGCTCTCTATCTATTATATTAAGCGCTCGCCCTCTTTAAAGTTATAAACTTTAAAAATTTGCGGAGAAAAAAATAACAACCGAGTGCATAAAGCCGAATTCTTGAAACTTACAAAAGACGTTTATCTATATAAGATATTCACCTTGAAAAAGAAAATGCATTGGTTATTTATTTGTTCAATATATATATCTATAACTTAGATTCAATCAAATCTTCATCCAAGTATTCGTCTAAAATTTTAGCTGTTGGAGCTCTTGTCAATGGAACTGCACACTTCCATTCACCAATCTGTTCAATAAGAACGTCAGTTTTACCAGAACCAACAGCACTGTAATCTTTACCCATTTCAGATTTGATGTATTCGACAAGCTCTGAAGCATATTTAAAATTGACAAAATTCTTCTTGAACCTATCATCGTTAATAATGGATAGGACAAACTCATCAGAAACATTAACAACAGCACCTTCTTCCAAACCTTCAAATTTGGATTCAACTAAAGCCTCTAATTCAGTGGAGTCAATTTCCAAATTATCAAATTCAGGATAGTCATACATAAAGTTTGATAAAGAATGAGTTAGAATGGTTTTTTGTGTCTGAGTTGGAACAATTTGACTTTGTAAATGAACTGTTAAATTACCATGAGCTGATGAATCAAGAACTCTAGAATAGTAGTACTCCTTCAACTCCTCTAGCTTGAAACTTTTCAACACCTCAACATCAACTTCACGTCTGTCAAAGTCATAATATCCAGTAGCAATTCTATTCCAAAATCTTGATCTTTCTTCTTTTAAGTTTTTAACTAGTTGTAATTTCTTGGAAACAACGGATCCAACCTGTTTATCAAATTCTTCTTGAGTCAGCTTAGAAATGATGTAACCCATTTTAGTTAAAAACTTGTCAATTCTGCCAAGCAAGTAAGGGGTTGATCTTTCACTTTGAACTAATAATCTTAAACCGAAAGTAGTTCTAGTTTCTCTTAAACCTGAAAAAACAACGTAACCTAATTGTTCTTGTGTTCTTAACCTATTGAAGAATGGTTCATGTAAAATTTGTGCAATCAATTCAGTCAACACCCTGTTCTTTTGGTCAACAATTTCACCTAATTGCATAAACACTTCAATACAAGAATTGACATTCTTTGGATCATCGTTGGGTCTAATGAAATGATAGCATTTCCCGTTCGGTAAGTTTAATGATCTACCTCTGGTGAATTGAGATTGAGTTAACGAAATTGATTTTGTTAATTTGGACTCAATTAATTCGTTCAATCTAATAGCTTGATTTTTATGATAGTTGCCAACAAGCAAAGTTTCAACAAAACAGGTTGTAAATAAATTAGAAACGTAATTCTGTAAACCCTTGAAAGTAGCAGCATCATAGCAAGCAATTTGATCGTCTGTTAACCAAGAACCTTCGTTGATTAAGGAGGAAATTAATGGCCCAACTTGATTGTATGGAACAGAGTAACCAAAATTCTTCAGATTTTTCAACATTTTTTCTCTTATAACATTGAATCTTTCCTCTCTTTTGGCATCCCAAAGTGTTTCATCGGTAGAGAATCTAACCATGGTGTCAACTACTCTCTCCAGCAAGTTATCTATTTTGTGGGAGAACCCGGTAACATCTAAACTTAAACCTTCTCTGGCAATATTTAGAGTATGTGATAATCCGGCAATGGATGCCAAGTAAGAAACGCTGTTTAATTCATCATCCAATAATTCAACATACAAAGCCAATAAGACAGAGTTTAATGGGGTAGATGTTGACCCTGGTAAGTTAAACTTCAAAGTGATTGCTGATCTTGGGCCACCAATTTTAGTGTTGACTTTAAACCAAGTTTTGGAATCGTTGTCACTTTTCACTAACTTTGGATAAATTACTTTGGTGGATTCATCTTTTGGTTTTTCAACTAAACTAAAATCAGTTGGGATAAAGTTGTTCTTTTCAGGTAAATGGTAACCAGAATTCAAGTTGGGGTTGTTGTTGTTGTAGATGGAGTTTAAGCTGTGCATGTACTCAACGTCAAATTCTGTCAATGTATATTCAGTTCCATACCATTCTTCAGTTAAAATATTTGCTTCACTTTCAAATGGCTCTTTGGCCACCAAAGTAGCTTTAAAATTTGATGGATTGATATAACTCAAAAATTTGGAGATAAGAGTTGGATCAAACTTCCTGACAATTGAAGTACTCAGTAACAATTCAGGTGGTATTTGGGAAGTTGATGGTTTTGTAGCCGGTTTTTCTAATGGTTCAAAATCAGTGTTATAGTATTCTAAATTATGTAAGGAACCAGCCAGCTTGGATGCAGTACCACTTGCACCTGCCTTTTGCCTGAACTTAAAGGTTGAAATCGATTGATCTTGTAATTCTTTGAAAATCCAATCTTTCGGCCCTTCTAATGACAACATGTTGACATATTTAAAAGTTTCAGAAATAATTTCGTTGTAGTGTTCTAAACCATCTGAAGTTAATTCAACTTGAATGATAAAATCAGAGTACCCACTGGAAATGTTAGAGCTTCCACAACTCAAACCATTTGCCCAACCTTTATTTTTGAAATTGAATAACAGAGAACCTTCAGACTCATGACCAATCAGATGTGATAAATAACTAGTTGGTGCATATTCCCAGTAAGGGGCATTATCAGGGATAGGGAATGATAATTGCAATGATCTAGATTCCATGATTGGTTTAACTTTGACTAATGTTCCAACGTAATTAACTGAAGCGAATGGTGATTCGAAATAGAATGGTGCATCTAATGATTTGTTGGTCACTTCTGAAAATTTACTAACCGCCCAGCTTGTTAAAGTATCTAATGATTCATTCGAAATAATAACTAAAGACATTAAGTTGGATGAATAATACTGCTCGTGGAATTTCAAAAGTTCTTCTCTAACGTCCAAACCTTGGCTTAATGGTTCATCACCTAGTGTAACTTTATTACCAGTTGAAAATCCATTGTAAGGATGTTTTGGATTAGTCAATGATTTTGATAATTGGTATAGTCTCCAGTGATCATTCTGTAAATTTTTTTTGTTTTCAGAATCAACGGCCTTAATTTCTCGATCTTTACAACTTGGATCAAACAATGGAGAAATGAAAAATTGTGAAAATCTATCTAAAGCACCTTCCATCGCTTCATTGGTGACTTCAAAGTAATAGTTTGTATGTTGAGCAGAGGTGAAAGCATTACTGAAACCTGAATTCTTTGATAAATAAGAACTGTATTCATTTTCCGATGGATACTTTTTGGTACCCATGAATAGCAAATGTTCACAAAAATGGGCTAAACCTGGTAAAGACTTTGGGTCGTGGAATGCTCCAACATTAACGTCTAAAGCTGCTGCTGATTTATCAGTAGTTGGATCAGTAATTAACAAAGCAGTTAAATCATTGGAAAGTTTGATTAATCTGTAATCACGGTCATCAATCTCTGGCTTATCAAGCTTATCAGAGATAATCTTAAAAGATGGCGTAGTTGTAGTTGACATTAACGAACAGTAGACTTTTTTCAATGGATGATGGACTATATTAAGGTGGTTTGGGTTAGTATAAGTAAAATATATGAAGTTAAAAGGTGTTTTCACTCATGGATTCCCAATCTCGGAGACGGAGACGGAGATGGAAGAGGGTTAGATTTGCACATACATTGACTCTTCTGGTACAGTTTAGTGAGCCTGAAAGAATGTCTAGTGAACAAAGAGATCCTTGGTGATATGTTCATATATGACGATCGTAATTCACAATGAAACTGATTAATTAGTTAGATTTGAGAATTTAAGATGAAATCAATTAGGACGAGATAATAGCCAACGATAACTGATGTATTACTATTCCCTCTACCGACAACTTTCAAGGAGCTGAACAAATCTCCGGGATTTTTTGGTTTTTTTTGAAGGGATGCATATTAGATTATGGAAAAGAAAATCAAAATACGCGGGGGGTAAGGTTTGCCACCGACGCGTCTATTTGTATGTTGTAGGACGTCGGTTATGTTCCGGAAAACAAGAGCCGCGTGCAAAACAAGCAAAATATGGGGAAAGTTGACATCATAGATAGATCTAGAATAGCTTACAGGCTTTCTACAATCAGATTGTTAGCCAATAAATCATTTGGTAGAATTGATGAAGAGGGGCTTAAAAAAGAGGTTCTTAGAGTAATATTTATGCATGTTTAATTATATATACTTTGATTTGGTGGTAGAAAAATCAAAAAAAAAAATGATTAAAAAAAAAAAACACAGAGAATCGCATTGGTGTTAACGCAAAGAAAATAAAACTGCAAATAAAAAAGAAAAAAATATGATCACAACGAATCCAGCTAATAATAATGCAATAAAACCATTAGAAGCTATGGGAATCGAATTAAACTGTATCATCATCAAATATCCATTTTGAGTGCAATGGATTGGCTGGAGCTCTACTAACGTACTGAGAATCACCCTCTGGTCTTTTATTTTCCATATTCCCATTGATCATACTTTGAATTGATAATCCAACACTATGAACAGTATTAGCTGGCGTCCAACCATCATACAATATATTCAAACAAATATGACCGTTTGAGTAAATGTGAGGATGTATTGGAATCTTATATTTGGTGTCCGTAAATGGATCGTGGTCGATAAATTGAACTTGAGGTGGTTTGAATGGGTACTCGGAATCTATTATAAATCGCAATCTATAAGTATCTGTTTCGGGGTATATTTCATTACCATTGATTTTCAAATCAAGGTAAAGAAGTTCCAAGTTATCTGTTGGCTGAACCAGTTGGATTGTTGGAGAAGAGTGAAACTTTTGAAGTTCCTTTAAGATTCTTGTTGAGGATCTTGGAGGCATTGGGATGTAGGATTGAAGTTAATGTTTTCTTCGTAAATCAATTGGTAAAAAACTTTGTTTTTTTTTTTTTGGATATTGTTTTACTAATTGATTTTTTTTTTATTTTGTTAGGACCAGAAAACGATAAAGCTATGTAACACGATATTATTTGGAAATTGGACCACAATTTGTGAACGGAGTCTTCTTAGACAAATTTGCGTTAAAGAAGGTATTCTATAAAAGATAGGAATTGAAGGTAGATTATGCTTACCAAGGACTCCTGGATTGTAAAAGGATAAAAACAAACTAATTATGAACAGGTAAGGGGTAAAATTTCAACAAGAATTACGTACAAATGAATCACCTCACTCTAGATTAACAGTAAAAACAGATTAAGGTGATATAATCAAATGGAGTGAGTGGTTATAACGACTGAAACGATTTCCGTCTTTGGGCGCTAAATCGAAAAAAAAAAAGAGCCGAAAGAATTCTTTTTTGTTCTGCATCGATCGACGCTGGCCGCTAGATTCTCGAGAGCTTCTTTCGCCCAATCCGGTAATGATTTCGTATATCAGATTCAATCAGCAAGGGGGTAAATAAAAGCTTTTAAAAACGTTGAGTGGTGGAAGAGTAACACGAGTGTGTAATAACTTGTTGTTGGTTTGCTTATTAACATTTATATTAACTTATCGATAAAGTTCAAAACATTGTGGGAATATTTAAACTTATCGTTTGATAATATTTAGTGATCAGAAAATAATCTCATATCCCCTTAAGTTATACCTTCACCTTGTTGATATTCAGCATCATTGAGAGGGACAATTCATTTACAGCAAAGGATAAAAAGATTTTAATTCTGCTTATGCTTATCTAGAAATCTTTACAACCCAATGCCAGTAATATATCATCTCTGTATCCACTAGTACACAATAAAAATTACTTTCATTAACTCACGATTAAATCAGAAAATTTATTTGGATCAACTAAGATATTCATCCATTCAGTAATAACCAGAAAATCTAGAGGTTGGCTGAGTCGCTTTTGTAAGTTTTATTTTCTTATTTGAAGAAACTGGAAAGTAGTTTATATGACCTTCTAGTGTAATTAGCAACTTGGTGAAAAACTAAACCATGTGAATACAAGTGTCAATTTCTAAGTAGTTCATCAAGTGATCCATAAGTTCACAAGTGGAGAAGACGATTGGGCAATATTTGCCCAACAGTCATTTAATGCTCACAAGACCGATAAATTTTGTGGCCCACACGCTGATAATAAAAACAAAAAAAATAAAAGAAGCAAACGGCAGCCCGTTTTTTCGCTTCTTCTTTTCAATAAGAAAGAGCTAATTATTACCTCAAAACAAGAAAAATCAAATCTAAAAGACAATCGGCAGACGTTTCTGTCATAATCGATATTGTTATTTTTGCCATTTTCTTCTTGAAGCTTACAAGTTTATTGATGAAAATAGCTTTAGACTAGATTGGAAATCAATGTTGGGTATTAAAGGGAAAGAAAAAATAGTGTCTCTATATATATGTCTGGTTTGCTTGTGATTTTGTATATAAATTGAGAGAATTTATCAATGTAGCAAGCTAAGATCAATTAAGTAAATACAGTTTTTGGAACTGGGATTGGGATTTTACAATTAGTACTGACTGACTGTGCTGCCATTTGTGGACAGAGGAAGTGGCATATTCTGTCCTTCAGAGGAAAAGAGGAGGTTGACTAGATAGAACAAGGAGATATTTAGATTGCTTTGAGATAAAATTCTTTTCTTCGTATGTGAATGTGTGTTATATAATAAGCTATTTAGGATGAATACAACTATACAAGGGTTTTCGTATAACACAGGATGATATGATAAATAAGCCAAAAACGATAACTCAAATGATTGAGTATAGATGGGATGCTAAATTGCTATTAATAGCATATATATTGTTTTGAGTTAGGCACATACTTTTGTTTTTTTAAAATTTCGACCAACTTTCTTTTTTGTTCCCGAAACGGAAGTTGAAATGGAAATTCGCTATTGTTTTATTTTTGAACATTGAAAAAAAAAACAAGAAAAACAACCAAAACAAACGAGAAAGTATTCTCGATTCACTTCTGCCCTATGTCTGCCTGCCACCTGATACTCACTGCCACTCACTCATCATTATTCAAAACATCTCTCACTTTGTTTTTCTATTCTATTCTTTCTTCTTGGTAATTTTTCTCTTCCTTCCTCTTCTGCCCCTTCAATATATATAAACATCTTGATCTCTTAATATCCTTGTTAAGCTCACTTTCGTTAATTTCATCACTTGTTTATTCACTTTACTTTCAATTAACTAATTAAAGATACCCTCCAAAAATAAAATAAAATAAAAATGAGATCCGTTGCTTTCACCTTATCATTAATCATCTCTTCATTTGTTGCTCCAACATTAGCCACTCCACCAGCTTGTTTATTAGCTTGTGCTGCTGAAGTTGTTCAAGCTTCTTCTGAATGTAACGCTTTAAACGAAATCTCATGTGTTTGTGAAAACGACTCCTCTGCTATCCAAGCTTGTTTAGAAGAAACATGTCCAAACGACTTATCCGAAACCGCATATTCTTACTTCGAAGACATCTGTGACTCTGTCGGTATTTCTGCAAAGAAATCATCTTCTGCTGCCAAGTCATCCTCTGCTACTTCTTCTTCTTTATCTTCATCTTCATCTTCATCTGCTGCTAACTCATCCACCGCTTCCTCTTCATCTGTTGCTGAATCCACCACTGCATCTTCTTCATCTGTTGTCGAATCAACTACTTCTTCTTCTTCATCCTCTGTTGCTGAAACTACCTCTTCATCATCCGTTGTTTCATCTGTTGAATTAACCTCCGCAACATCAACTAAGGCCACCTCAACCATCGCTGCTTCCTCTTCAACTTCAAGCAGTTCATCAATCCCATCTGTCTCTTCTGCCACCGCTGGTGCTGCTGTTTTGGCCGGTAACGCTGCTGGTGTTGCTGGTGCCGCTGCTGTTTTATTCGGTTTAATCTAAATTAGTTAATCAAGGAACTACATTGATAAAAATCACTGCTTTGATTGGTGGTTTTTATTAATTTTATTAGTTTCCAAACACAAGAATGTATGGTTTGAATTTTTCTTTCTTTCTCTGAAAAAGAAATTACTTTGTTTTCATTACGGTTGTCGTCGTTTTTACATTGTGATGTGGAACATATGACTCTGTTTTGTTTTTGTTTTTATATATGCGTTGCTAGTTTGCATGATATCTGCTTGTTCGAAACTTTATGTTACTCAAAATGCTGATTATTGGTTTCTTACTAGTGTATTATTTATATAAAAGTTATTTTCGGTTTTGTGCATTCAAGCCAGTTCCATTCAATATTTCATTGGTTGAAATTTTTGATGAATTGACTTGCTGCTCGTTTATTCTATTTAATTTTATTTGATCCTTTTCTCCCCTTTATTTCATTCCTTTAAAAACCTACTTCCAATCCAAATCGACCCATAGTCGGTCGGGTCGGTTGAGTTCTGCAGTTAATGTATGATATCTTTTTTCCTGTGTAAAGATTAAAGCCAACTCGTCAAGACGTATTTATCTAGTATTGGACCCTTGTTTTGTAGGCTTGTGTTCTTTCCCTGTCAATTAACCCTACTATTAGCCTACATCGTACATTTTTCTCCCCCTATATTGTATCCAATCAATCATTCAAATCAACAACATGCAACCAAGTAAGTGTTATTAAACAAACCAACCAACCTTCCATATTGGGAAATAAGACCGCGTCGAATTTTGTTGGACCAGCCACCTTTCAGCTACCTCCTCCCAGCTAATAGCTCACCGCCACAAACATACATATGAAAACTACGTGGCGCAGTTGTTTACGTTTTCCTTTGTTTTGAAACTGAAACAGGCGGCGCCAATTTATTTGAAAGAAGATTCAAACTTCGTGTTTTTTTTTGATATTTACCTTTTTTGGTTTCCAGACAATGTACAAAATTACATTCATTCACATAAAAGTTCCTGTCCTAAGAAATTGAATCCATCAAATATCCGCTATTAGCTGCTTGTAAATTTTAGTTTATATACATTTGAACGAAGAACGAAGAAATTCAAAGAAAACATGCTAGACACATTGCCGCTTGATCATTACAGAGCTAACTTCCAAGCAATGATGGATGAACAACCATTACCATACGGTAACATGAAGGGTAAGATATTGAACAAATTACAATATCAACGAGAGTTTAAAGATTTTGACCCAATATTAAGAGAGCATATTCCAATTAAGTATAGTAGATTTTTCAAAACTCCTAATTCAAAAACAACAGGAATGAAATCAAAAAATAGCTACCGATCAGTTTATTTGAACGATGAGGAAGATGAAGATGAAGACGACTATACTTGTGATTCTATTGAATATGGAAGATCTTCAAATAACACATACAATCTATCTCCTGTTAAGAAAGAACGGAAAACTCCAATTGCCATGAAGGATTCTGAAAAAATTGTTAATGATCTGTTTGAATCTGATAGATCCAATTACTTAAGAAAACCAACAACTTCCAAAGTTTCTTTCAACACAGATGCAGTTGAAGATGATGATTATGAAGATGATACTGGTGAGTCTGGATTTGAGCAAACACATAAGATTATTTCAACATCTGTTTCAGATAGTCGGCAAGCGCAGAAATTGAGTCAATTGGTTACGAAAATCAGCTCTGATTTCCAGTCGTTGAAGAAACAGAATAATAAGTTGGAGAAGGAGAATCAGAGACTGAAAGAGAAGTATGAGGTGGTTGAGAATAAATCAAATGAGTTGGAACAAGAGAGTATAGCTCTGAAAAATATTATCGAAAAATTCAAAATCAAGTTAACAAAGTACTATGATGAAAATACCGCTTTGAAAGCTGAAATCGTCAAAATACAGAAAAGTACAAGTGGCAAGAAAATTGAGGTAGATTCAACACAGCCAAAAGAGACTCCACTTACAACAACTGAAGATTATGATGCCTCTATTGAAGAAATTGAAAATTCTATTAATGAATTAATAAATCAGAAAGATGCAATACTTAAAGCCAAGGAGTTGAGAGAGTTGGAAATTGCCAAAGCAAAGTTAGTTAAAGAGCAACAGATGAAAGATATCGAGCCAAATAACGAACTTGCTAAAAATTCAGTTACCGTCAACGTCAACATCTCTGACTCTATCTTGAAAAAATATCTTGAATCAGTAGAAATAAAACCTAAATCTGCTGAGGCTGTCGAGCCTGAAGAGTCCAGTAAACCCCCACCAGCTTCAATAGACCCTGATTCTTGTCCAATTTGTACATCCCGTCATAATAATTACCAAAAACAGCAACAGAAACATGTTCCAACGCCAACTTCTTCAGCATGCTCAAACTCTGAAACCTTATCAAAGAGCCAGTCATTACATAGATTATTTTATTCGGATATAGATGATTCAGATATCGTTGAATATTTAAAAAGATACAAGGATCCCAAGGTTCATATGAATCCAAAAGATTGGAATTGGCTTGAATAAATCATTTATTTTTGATTACGATTGGTTTGTCTTTGGAATTTTTACGGGGCTTAAGTTACTAAATTATTTTACAATATCAAAACTAGAATATACGTATTTTATGAAGAAAACTAAAACTCGTATACTATTAAAAAATGCATGCATATATATATTAAAAAATAATTCTCATTAAATGCTCTGAAAAAGAACCAAAAAAAGTTATCCAACTCAATTGAACCTTTCCGTTTTCTTTTTCGTTTCCACACTATGCAATCCTTTTAACGTTTTTTACCACCCTTCTTCTTACTCTTCTTTGACTTCTTATTCACGCTTTCCCTATTTCCTTCACCGGCACCAGAAGCAGCTGCAGCTGATGTAGATTCACCAGCTTCAAATTCAGCTGGAGCAGAATTCGAGTCGACAGGGCCAGCAGGTTCCATAATTTCATCTTCTTTGAATTCAACGTTGGTCATAATGGCGGATAAACCATCTAACTGCACAATTTCCTTAACCTCCTTTTCACCAGATCCCTCACATATCGTAGGTGTTGTTGCTGTTGTTGTAGTGGCAACACTTGATTTTCTCTTTGTTATGGAGCAACCTTTAGGACCTAAAGAATTCAACAATCTTGAAAATTCTTTAATTTTATAAGTTTTGAAGTTCAATGAAATACCTGATCTATCGTTATAAGTTTTGAATTTGATGATGTTCCTTTTCGATGGATTTTTTATATCTGTTTTCAAAAGAGTCTTTTTCGATGGTTTGGAATGTGTGTATGTGATTGAAATCGTTGTTTGATCAGGATCAGATTTCAAAAGCGATAAAGATTTTTGTATGTATTGGTCAACTTGCTTGATTTGTGTCATTCTGTTTGTCTTCCTTACTTGAGGTTTTTATTAATTGGTTATTACAACTTATGATATTGCTTTGTTATAAAGTTATCTTTCACCCTGAACTCAAAATAAATTAACTCGTACCTTTCTAATTACCCATCGAAGAGATCTGTATGTTCTCTATAAAATCGAAAATGTCGAAAATTTTGGAGGTTCGCAAGTTGGACAAATTTGCTTTCGTGAACGCACTTGAAAAATGACAGAATTGGATCAACTGCAAGTATTTGCATACACAAACGCTACGTACAAGTTACATAGGGTGATGATAAACAAGGAGTTGTTTGTGGTGTTATTAGGAAAAACAGTAAAATTATTAAATGGGGTATCAATGACCATTAGAAACAGAAAAAATTAGAGTAGCAACTAAAAAATAAAAAATTAGAGAATAAATGGTTATCTCATAGGAAGGAGAGGGAGAGGGAGAGGGAGACAAATGAGATCAAAGTAAAGGGATGACCTTAGAAGGTTGTCTTATTCTTCTTAATTTTCTTCTTGTTGTTCGTCTTTTTCCCTTTCTTCTTGTTAGACATCTTAACAGGTCTGCTGTTATTAGTAGAACTAGATCCAATCATATCGGATGAAGATCCAACGGTGGCAGCATAAGTATCTTGGATACCGGCATCAGTGTTTTGAGACTCAGCTCTTTTAAGGATGTTAGCTTCAACGGCATTTTCTAAGTTTCTGAAAATCGGGGTTGCTGATTTAGATCTAACATGATTCAGTCTACCCTCGTATTGTAGTGAATCTAATGTAAGATCTTTTGAGAATGAACCTGAACTTAGTCTATTTTCTGGCTGAAGGTTTTCGCTATCATCGTTACTTGGTGATGTGTTTGCAGTTTCTAAACTTGGCGACGATTTTTCATTGTCGGTGTTATGATATGAAGGAGGCTCAGATTCAGGAATTTTGTTTCTTGGAGTGTTGCTGTTTGTAGTATCAGTGTTCGTGTCATATTCACCTTCATCTTCTTCATCTTCACCTTCATCACTACCAATTTGCCCACTATGACTTTGACTACCAATTCTAATTGATTTTTCAACTAGACTTTTAGGTCCAAAAAAGGTATCTTCATCCGAAGGGTAATGAGGTGGAAGAAGCTCGCCTTGATCTAATAGCACGTCATTTTTGATAACTTTAGGTGAATAAAATGGTGGAGCACCAATCAAACCTTCGTTTTGATTCTCGCAAAAGCCCAATTTCTTGACGTTTGCTTCAATAAACACAAACCCTAGTTGTCCTAGGTTAACTGACACTTTACATGGGGCACCATTTGAACCTATTGTTGGGTAGAGCTCAATTTTCAAACTTCTAACAATCTCCAAAATTTTCTTGCCATTATGAGTCACGTACAATGAGCCGTTGGTAGATTTATAACCAAACCCAATGACATCACCTTCAACAACTTGAGGCATAATGACGGGTAAATCATCATCATTTATAAAAGGTTTGTTATTCAGTCTTAAACATCCATTAGATTGAACAGCTATTGAATATGGATGTAAACCAGGCATTTGGAAATTTGGATATGGTTTTGAAGATAAACCTATTGATAAATTAGTTTTTAGATGATCAAAATCAAAAACCTTAACTTCAAAATAAACTGTATCATTTTTACGGTTCTTCAAAGGTAATGGGAGGTTTAACATTGCTGATGAGGATAACTCTGAAACAAAATTAATTTCTGTTAAATCTTCAACGTAGAATGGTGCTGTGGTGGAACTAAATTGAGCTTCTCTGTAGTTGGCTTTAAGATTTCTCGCTCTTTTATCCTTCTTTTGTGTTTTTGGTAATAAAGACGTTCTTTCATCAACCATTTCTTCAGGTTCACTTTGATTTGCCTCTTGTTGAATCTTTTGAGTTTCTTCGTCTTCAACGTTTTGGATCAACTCCAATAATTGATCTTGATAATTTTCAAAATAAAAGCAACTGATACCTCTGTCTCTAATTAATAAAAAAGTTGTATCTATTTCATCAGAAGAGTTATTAAAATCTAAAGCAGGTGGGTTATATTGATAAAACTTCTTGGCCAAGTCGAACCTTAATCTTTCAACTTTGTTCAGCTTATTGTACAACTCATCATTCTTGTAATTGTCGGAATTATATTTCAAATTATCAGGTATTGAGCAGTTGTTGTTTTCATTTGTTTCAAAGAGAGCATCTCTGAAAAACATAAGATAAATCAAAGAGACAAATGATACGATTATCAAAATTGTAACCAATGAGGAAAACAAAACTAGATAAGTCAGTTGAGACTGATCTAGATTCGACACGCTTAAACCCATCATTGTTCAAAAGATTATCAACGTAGCAAAACAGAAAGCAAGGTGTCGGGGTGATGTTTGTGTGATAATTAAAAATAGTTCAGTATGTAGCACTAAGTTGAATGAAAGATCAAGAACATATGTTTAGTACTTTCTTGATCATCAAACGAAACTTCGTTGTCACGCAAAAAAAAAAAAAAAAAAATTGATAGAAAATAAATTTGTCTTCAGCAGAAAGATTTTGCGGGTTCACGCAAACAAACAGATATTTATGTACAAGAGATGGAAAGAGCAGCGGCACCAGCTCTTTGTTTTGGCTCTACCATTTTACATAATATTAAATGTTATAGATATTGTTCTAGAGAATTGTAAAAGTGTTTATTTTAAGCTAACGTTGGGCTGAAAGATAATTAATTCTTATCAGCCAACCTGGGGTCGGAATAGAAGGTTTTTACAAACTGATGACATGTGCCCAAGTTCCCTTTAGTTTAAATAAACAGACAATATTTATTATATTCACTTCTAGAACATTTATATAAGTATAGATTGCAGGGGTATAGTTGATAACGGAAAACTGTATCAGTGAAAATCGTTCCCTTTTGTAAATTCTGGCAATAAATGGATCCGATTAGTAGATTCAAAACAATCAGTTATCAAAACTTTTGTTTAGTTCACTTAAAACGTCAATACCACCTGCAAATCGACTATTTTTTCTACCTTGTCTACCACCATTATTACCATTGCTGTTTTCATTGGAGTGGTCGTTTGAGTTGTTGGTTGGCATGGCGTTTATTGTAGCTGACGATGGCTTGTAACAACATTTAGTACCTAATTGACTTTCCAATTGTTTGAATTTATCAGATAAAGAGGATTGAAGTTTGGTGTTATTGAAACCGTTTATTGGGGTGTAGTTTTGGTAATTCATGTGTGAAGAATTGCTCAAACCAGGATTACTATTGCTGTTGTTATATTGGTTGGGGTTTTTTCTAGATATAGCAGATGATGAAGATTGTTGGGAAAGATTTATGTTTTGCTGGTTGATGTTGTTATATGATTGTTGTTGGGGTTTAGAGGGTAATTTCGATTGATGGTTGGTGTTAAAGAATTGGATCTCTTGATTGTTCGTTGGTTTTAGCGCAGCGGCCCAAGGAGTTTTTTGGGATTTTGAAGCCATATCTTGAATAAAAATAAAACTGGTCTGAGTGATTAACTACAAGTGGACAAAATTTTGAGAAGATAGCTTTAACTGTCGTATTTGTGTACGGTATGGGTGTTTAAAGTAGACCGTTCTTTATAGCATTATGATGATTTCAAGTAGCATGTGATTGATAGTTTGACAATCAAAAAAGAACGACCACAAAAGCTTGCATCATGCGCCACAAACGTATACTGTGGCTGGTGTGATAAAAGAAAAATGATTCGTTTTGACTGCATTGATTAAAGTCACCTCATTACCATCTTTATTATCTTTTATCATTATTTGGTTGCATACTTTTTGTTGGCCCTTCGTTCACTCTGATCAGGTACTCTCAATATATTCATACAACCAGGTTTACCTATTACACAAATAATGGCTTCAGAAAAACTTCCTGAATACAAGTTGTCAATCGATGACGACTATAGCAGCGACTCATCTCGTTTATTGAACGGGCAAGTTGACAATGTTCACCAATATCAAGAGGAAACTGCCGTTCCTGGTATAGCTCTAACAGTCAATGAAAATGAATACGATCCTTCAATTGATCCTTCAAATATGGACCAATATAACCCTAAGATATATAAGGTGGAGCCTGTTTATTATAGATTACCAGAAGCGCCTCCTACCTCTTCTATCAATAACAATGGCTGCTTTGATAGCGAGGCAACTCCACCAACTTCACCACCTTCATACATTGACATTGAAATGCAACCACTTTCAGAAAGCGAACAAGATTTGACAAATGATGATGGTGGTAGTGGTTTTAGAAAAAAGTGTTCAAGAAAGAGAAAGGGTAGGGGTAAGTGTAAGAAAGCTAACGGTGGTCGTATTTACCGTATATTCTTTTTGATTGTTTTTATGACTTTACTTCTTCACGTTATTTTCTTGACAATTCTAAATAGATGTATAGCAAGAGAAAAGCATGATGATAACTCTGAAATCGAAATAAAAGTCCTTGCTGTTTATTCTTTGGAAAATAGTGAAAACTTGCAAGATGACTTTGAAGGAAATATGCTAACTGATCCTGCACTAAGTGCTACTTCTAAGAAGTGCAACGATTCTAAGTGATTAATTGTTGTAATTTCAGATTAAGTTAAAGAAATTGAAACTTGAAATTAGTGGTTTCGAGTTTTTATTTTATATTACTTCAAACTTCGGGTTGTATTTCGTTGTTTTGTTTTACCTTATATACTTCTTTAGTATTTAAATCAACTTTGTTTACTTGTGCATTTATGTGTTTATTATATACCTGATATTTTGTGATTAACGGGTTGTTTTACTTGAATATTTTTTTTTATCTTTGAATTTAATTACCTTTATTTCTCTATCTTGTTTTTCCTTATCTCTGCAATTCCGCGCCGCAGAATCGGGGGTGGTGGGTGGTACGAGTAAGAAATTTGACGTCCCGCGCAAAAACTCCAGAAAGAACTTAAGATTTTCTATCTTCCTCAATCTGTTGCGCCTCTAATTATAATGATACATTTATTATTAATCCACTGTTAATTTATCTTATACGATGTTGTGCTCTTGCTCTTCCTCTGTGTATCATCAATAACAATGTGTATGAAATCTCCAAAGCATATATACATCCCACAACTCTTTCAAATGTCCTCTGATACAACAACTGCGAACAACGAACAACCTCCTCAATATGTTGCCTCTGAAGACCAAACCAGTGGCAACGCCTTTATGAATGAAAAGGAGCTGTATGAATCACAAGCACCAACCAGCCCACCATCATACATTGATATCGAAAAACAAGAACTACCAGAAAAAGATAAAGAAATAATTGGACCTGTTAGAAATGTTACTTTAAGAAGAATGATTTATCAATACATTTTTTTATTATTAGCTGGAAGTTGGTTATTGTACGATCTATGTAACAAAATTAAACATCTGAGACAGGAAACACAAATGATTTCTGATGATTCTAGCATTAACAATAGAGAAAATATTCATATGAATATGATAGATGAACAGCATCACAGAGGTGGTATGAAAGGTTGTCACAAAACGAGTGGCAAGCATCCTTTGCATGTTGGTGGTGTCGTTGTTGACTATAGACCACACCATCAAGAACAGCACAGAGAGCACGCAAAACAACAAGAACAAGACGTTGCTTCTGAAGATGAACGTGCTATCTTCTTATTAATGGGTTAGTTTTTTTCTTATCATTTAAAAATTCTTAGTGACACCCTTAACCTTCTCACTTTATAAGATTTATTTCTTTTATGTTCGTATTTTTTTCTTTGTGATTGCGGTGTTTTGTACTGATGGTTGCATTAATGGTTTGTTTTCTTTCTTATCCTTTATATATATATGGATATATACATTTAGATATTTGTACTCTTAAAACTTAAATTTACATTTATTATCATACAGTTTTTACTAAATTTCATGCCAAATTAAATATTCAAGAACAAGTATTCATAAAATTCAACAAAAACACAAAAACGTGAAGCCAAGCTCAACATAAAACTATAACTCAAAACAAAACTGGTCAACAGTGCTTTTTCTTTTTATTAAAGTGGAAACTCATAATTTTGAAGATAATCCCAAAAACTTAGCATGGTGAGAAGCATGGTCCTTGGTGAAAGAACTAATGAAGAAATAAGAATGATCGTAACCTTCAACCAATCTAGAGTCAACCAATCCTTTCAAAATGGAGCCATCTGCAGCTTCTAAAAACTTTTCCGGTTGCAATTGACCATCTCTGTAGTAGAATGGATCAGCTTTACCGGTATGTATTAAAATTGGAACTTTTGGACCTTCATAGGTCTTAATTAATTCAGTTGGATCATAAGCTGCCCACTTGGTTTTATCTGAACCTAAGTAGCCAGTGAAACATTTTTCACCCCATGGACAGGTTGATGGGTTTGAGATTGGTGAGAATGCAGAGACAGATTTGAACATGCCCGGGTTCTTAAAGTAAAACATTAAAGCACCATAACCACCCATTGAGTGGCCAGTAATTGAGATGTTAGAAAAATCTAGTTGCGTGTAATCAGTCTTCAATGATGGTAATAAGTCTTCTAAAATGTATGAGTACATGTTGTAGTTTTCCTTCCATTTGTCAGTGGTGGCATTAACATAGAAACCAGCACCACTACCAAAGTCATAGGATTCATCTTCACCTTCAATATTGGCACCCCTTGGAGAAGTATCTGGGAAAACCATAGCAAAACCGTATTCGTTACAGTATGGTTGCCAGAATGCCTTTTCAGAGGCATTGTTTGGGGTACAAGTTAAGCCAGAAAGGTATAGCAAAACTGGTAATTTGGCAGTTGGGTCGCTGTAGTATTGTTCTGGCAAGTATAGGTTGACATCCATCTTGGTCTTAGTGATTGGTGATGAATGTGATAACTTGACCAATTTACCACCAAAGTTTTGGATTTCAGATTCTGTGGTGAAAGTTGATGACATTTTGATTTTGCTTAACCTTGTTAATAGTGACTTGAGTTTTGATCGAGCAACTGAGTTAATTAATTGAATCAACTTAGTGTAGATAATAATCAGTTAATGATGAACGAACGCAAAAGAATTAAGGAATTATATCTAAGAAAAAGTTTGCTTTGGTGGCAATTGCAATGGAAAACGTTGTACGGTTTATTTATTCACTTAATCAAAGAGATAGGCTATCGATCCATTCGAGACATACTTGGAAAGTTTTTCCCGATTAGGAAATTGCTGGGTGAAGGGATTATGTCAGTGTTACTCTATCACAACCCTCTTGATGTCGCAAAAACTCGTCAAAAAAAAAATGGGGTGCAGAAGGAATTTTTACTGTTTTGTAGTATCGTTTTTACTTGAAAGAAGATTGTATATTTTGAAAACCTCAATGGGTTTACTAATAGTTCTTTTGTGATTTTGTTGAAACATATTAGAAGCACCCCTATAGTCATGTCCAGTTTCATTTTCGCTACGAAAGAAAGGATGACGTTTTGGCTTCCAGACACCGAACTAATTTGTTTAGGGAGCTTAATCTATTCAAAGGTTACAAAATGCATTTGGATCAAAATTTAAACAAAAACCAAATAACAGAGTGTATTATTCTAAATTTTATCCTGGTTCTAGAAAACTTTAATGAAACATTGGAGAGACAAGGGTAGGCGACTTAGAGACGTATCTCTGATCACTAATCAAGATGAGTACACTAATTCATCCAAGAAAAAGCATAAGATACTATTAATGGGCAAGACGAATATTTTATATATTTGCTGTTTTTTCAAGATTGGGGTTAAGTTACATACATTAACATTTTCATCACATTTTAGTTTAATGCTTTAAATTCAAAACAATATAAGAATTTTTCAAATTTTTCAAATTTCTCCCTTCTTCTCATAATTTTTTGTTAATATAGATTTGTTGAGATCGCAATGATTTCCAGTAAAATTCATAATAAGAAATAATTCCAATAACTAAGAGCAGATTGTTCTATGAATACACAAAAATCCACACAGTGACATGCAGCTCATCGTCCTTAATACTGGTGAACTGAAAGGGTCAAATCATCTCATACTGGAGCCTTCAAACTGTTCTGTGCAGGTGAAGTGCATTTCATGACTATTACGATTAATTAGCCTTTGATTTAAACATGGTAAGTTCAAAGTATTTTGAGTATTTGTTCCTTTTATACTTCAACGTCATATTATTTAATTGTGGGTGTTATGTCCTGGCATCTTCCTGAAGTACAACGTCAGGCTGTAGTAACGTACAACTTGAATCCCTTAAACAAAAATTACACATTAGTTGCTGTTACATCAGGAAAAAAATGAGTGAGTTGAAGAACCAGAAACCTGCTACTAGTACCATTGGACAGAAAAAGTGCTTTGACACTTGTTGAAGACAAAAAGTCAAGTTTTTAGTTCGTTGGCTTCATGTTCAATAATTTGTTATTTATCAAAACTAATTATCCGAGAATGATCCCTTAAAAAGATTTATGTACGTAAGCAATGCTTTCTTTGAGAAATTTCTTGCCGAAAAAACCTATCGAATGAACTGATAATAAAATGTAACTTAAATCACACCAGATACTTTGTCCCTTTGAAAGTTGAACCCCACATGATTCAAAAATAATTTGATAGTCATCCAAGTATATCACAGTTTGAATATAAAGCTTAAAATGTTTTTTGCAAGATCTTTAAGAGTTGCGGCTGGCAAGTCACCACTTCCAAATACAATCCTAAGTCAAACCAGAATCAAACTAGTTAAACCTACATTTAGATCCCTTACCACCTCCTCCACCACCAAGAGAACAACTAAACATATCGCTTCACCATTTTACAAAAAGATTGGGTTCTTTTCTTTTGTTGCTGCTGTTGCTGCCACTACACTTTGCCTGTCAACTCAACAAACCATTGAAAATGATTCATCAGCACAAATTGACCCAGAATCTTTAATATCCGTTGATTCATCAGTTGATTTATTCCCTAAATCAACTAAAGAGCCATTATTAGATACGGAATTTAAGTTGCTAGGTTATGGTGTCAGAGCCGTTACATTCTTGAAAATGAAAGTTTATGCATTAGGTTTATACATTGCAGAAGAAGACATTCCACTAGTTACCAGAATCCTAGATTCAAACTATTTACAAAGATTGTACGAATCTAGAACTCCAGGTGATGATCATAAACAACACTTAGAGAATGCTTTGAAAGATAAAGAAATTTCAATCATTTTAATTGACAATTTGTTGAATGCAGGTGTCAGATTCACAGCAAGAATTGTTCCTGTGAGAAACACCGATTTCAACCATTTACGTGATGGTTTAATCAAATCTATTAAATCAAACCCTAAGTACAAGGAACTAACTCGTGCAGACGATGGATCTG
This sequence comes from Ogataea trehalophila, assembly GCA_003707645.2. Classification (NCBI taxonomy): domain Eukaryota; kingdom Fungi; phylum Ascomycota; class Pichiomycetes; order Pichiales; family Pichiaceae; genus Ogataea; species Ogataea trehalophila. Next base: position 32,089 of record PPKI02000044.1, read on the forward strand.
ATGAGAAGCTCGCTATTGGATTAGACCAATTACGTACCGCTTTTGGATACAAGAAAATGTCGGCTTTTAAAAACTCCACAATGATGATGGAGTTAATTGAAGGTGGTAAAATGAAGATATCTTTCCAACAATTCAACAACAAAGGTGAATTCAAAGAACCGTTTGTGATGGGCGTTGTTGATGAACCCCTAGTTGGTAGATTGTTGTTTTTGAGTTATTTAAGTGGTGATAGACCTTTAAGCGAAGCTGCTAGAAGTAAAGCCATCGAAGGGTTTGTTGAGCTTGCATGAAGCAGATTGCAAGAAAAGAAAAACTTGTATATAACGACGTTTTAAAATATCAAAAGTATTGCCAGCGCAAATTGAAAAAGGAATCTATTGGAGTTGTTTCAAAATCAGTTTCATTTAAATGACAAAGGTGAAGTCATCGAGTAAGGAACGTAAAATAAATGAATAAAAATAGGTTGACTAGGACTCTTTCTTGATATTACTGACGATACAAAGGTTCTGTAAACTTATGCGTCTGTGAATTTGACAGCCACTATTTGACACTTGTTTGAAAAGTGGACAACAGGCTCTTAAATCTTCTATCATTTGAACGATCAACCTCGCTTCGGCGTTAGTAAGAGATTATAATGTCTGAACTGGATCTCAATACAATGCATCCAGTTTTGACTGGATCTCAATACAATGCATCCAGTTTTGCTTTTCAATTGAATTGTATTTCTTTGACATCATCGTCTATGCGCTTCTCTATAAATATAATCAACTTACAGGAATGTAACAATAATCCTAAGCTCTCCCTACTAAGACAAAAAAAACAAGCACCCCCTTCAGTTTTGACTCCTCGGCAGTGGGAAATTTAAGTACCCCGGAGATTTATTTTTTAGCATGGCAACATATGTGTGATGTTTGAGAGCTCCCGGCGGTTTTTGGAACCCGGAAGGAATCCCTAAAGTAGCAATTTGAGGAGACAAACGGGTTGAAACGAGATGGCCGGCTAAAGTGCATCACTTGTTCAGCTTAATTTCCTCCCTGCCAGTGAACTAGGTAGATCAATATGATAGGGTAAGATGATATCATACCACAGGTATGTATGTAGACTATAAATACAAACACTTATCATGTCTGTAATTCGTCCTGAATGGTTTATCTCTGGAATTTGTTTTTTTTTAAAACACAAACAGGCTACGACAATATATGAATTTTGTTCTTTCCTCTTTCTAAAAGCACCTCTTTATTAATATAAATACTTAATTGATCTCCCTGAATTTATTCAAAAAAAGTTAGTCGTATTTGTTATTTTTATCCAAATTTATTAACCCCTTCTAAACAAAATTATAACCTGTCTTTATTTATTTATTTTATTCTAGTTAGTTATTTATAAGTCATGTCCGAAGCTAACAACGCCATCAAAACTGATTTAGTCACCTTAACTAGGTTCATTCTACAAGAACAACAAAAATACGCACCACAAGCAACAGGTGAACTAACTCTTTTGCTAAATGCCCTACAATATGCTTTTAAATTTATTGCCCACACGATTAGAAGGGCCGAATTGGTTAATTTAATTGGTTTAGCAGGTATTACCAATGCCACGGGTGATGATCAAAAGAAATTGGATGTCATTGGTGATGATATTTTCATCAATGCAATGAAAGCTTCAGGTAACGTTAGAGTGTTGGTCTCTGAAGAACAGGAAGATTTGATTACTTTTGAAAGCTCAGAAGGTAGTTATGCTGTTTGTTGTGATCCAATTGATGGCTCTTCCAATTTAGATGCTGGTGTCTCTGTGGGGACCATTTTCGGTGTTTACCGTATCCAACCAGGTTCATCTGGTTCCATTAAGGACGTTTTAAGATCTGGTACTGAAATGGTGGCTGCTGGTTATACCATGTACGGTGCATCTGCCCATTTGATGCTAACTACAGGTCACGGTGTTAACGGTTTCACTTTAGATACTCATTTAGGTGAATTTATTTTAACTAAACCATCTTTAAAGATTCCCGAAAAGAGAGCCATTTATTCTATTAACGAAGGTAATTCATTCTTCTGGGATAAAGGTGCTCAAGATTTCATTGCTTCTTTGAAGTTGCCACAAGAAGATAATAAGGGTAAACCATACTCAGCTAGATATATTGGTTCCATGGTGGCTGATGTCCATAGAACTTTACTGTACGGTGGATTGTTTGGGTATCCAGCCGATTCTAAATCAAAGACAGGTAAATTGAGAATCTTGTATGAATGTTTCCCAATGGCTTTGTTGTTGGAACAAGCCGGTGGTCAAGCTGTCAACGATAAGGGTGAAAGAATTCTAGACTTGATTCCAAAGAAGATTCACGAAAGAAGTGGTATTTGGTTAGGTTCTAACCAAGAAATTGAAAAGTTGCTGACTTATATTAAATAATGCATATATTCGTTCGTATATATATGTAAGTGTGTGTGAGAGTCTGTAGATATACTATCATTATTATTGTTAAACGTGGCATTTACATTATTATTATTCCTCTTCATCCTTTTTTTTACATTTTTACATCAATTATATTTATATTTATATTCATATTTTTTTCAATTTTGTATTCTCCTTCCTTCGTTGTTATTGTAAACAGATAAAACCACAGAAAGGGGGCCACGTCAAAGCGCAGAAGGTGAAAATTCATTCTTTGTGCACCGCCTTGGAGTGAGGAATTCGCGTCAACAAAAATTCAAGAATTCAGTCTTTTTTTTTTAAACAGTGACTTGTTCTTTTTGTCTCGTCTGTCTCGTCTTTTTCAATAATCTGCTTAAGTCTCTTTTGAAAGGCTTGACTGTTTACTTAATTACTACAGCTAGTTCCTTCTCAATCATCGTATATTAGCGCATCTATCCAATTATTATTCAATATACCATAACTTATAAATATGAGTGGATGTATGTTTAAACCCCTTTGTTTTTTTATCCATGTCTTCTAAAAGCCACGAATGAAGTGATCTGTCTTCCCCAACATGAACATCTAACTGGAATATCCGTTAAATTGTTTGAATTAGCCTGATTTAACCCCAATAAATCTATCCAAATTTATTCAACGATTACTAACAATTATATTCAACCCATAAATGTTTATACTAGTTCGTGTGTTGGACTTAGTTAAACCCTTTACGGCTATCTTGCCAGAGGTTATCGCTCCAGAAAGAAAAGTTGCTTTCAACCAAAGGTTAATGTGGACAGGTGTTACACTATTGATTTTTTTAGTGATGTCTGAAATCCCACTATACGGTATTACATCCTCAGAATCATCAGATCCATTATATTGGTTAAGAATGATGATGGCTTCAAACAGAGGTACTTTAATGGAATTGGGTATTTCTCCAATCGTTACATCTGGTATGGTCTTCCAATTGTTACAAGGTACTCAATTGTTAACCGTTAACATGGAATCCAAACAAGACAGGGAATTATTACAGATTGCTCAAAAACTTTTTGCTATCATCTTGTCCGTTGGCCAAGCTACCGTTTATGTGCTGACCGGTATGTACGGTAGACCAAGTGATTTAGGCACTGGTGTTTGCTTATTATTAATTTTGCAATTGGTCTTTGCTGCTATTGTTGTTTTATTATTAGATGAATTATTGCAAAAGGGTTACGGTTTAGGTTCTGGTATCTCATTATTCATGGCAACCAACATTTCTGAACAAATCTTCTGGAGATGTTTTGCACCAACAACTGTTAACAGAGGTAGAGGTAACGAATTTGAAGGTGCTATCTTAGCATTTGTTCACTTATTATTCACCAAGAAATCGAAGAAGGCTGCTTTATTAGAAGCTTTCTACAGAGACAATGCACCAAACATGTTCCAAGTTGTTGCCACTTTATTAGTTTTCTTCACTGTCGTTTACTTACAATCCTTGAAAGTTGAATTACCAATCAAATCAACAAGACAAAGAGGCCCATACGGTTCATACCCAATTAGATTATTCTACACTTCAAACATGCCAATCATGCTACAAAGTGCATTAACTTCAAACATTTTCATTATTTCACAAATGTTATACTCAAGATTCCCAGATAACATTGTTGTGAAATTACTAGGTACTTGGGAACCAAGAGCCGGTGCTCAACAACTATTTGCCGTTTCCGGTGTTTCTTACTATATGCAACCACCATTATCTTTGGCTGAAACTTTATTAGACCCAATCAAGTCTGTCATTTACGTGAGTTTTGTTTTAGGTACCTGTGCGTTCTTCTCCAAGACCTGGATTGAAGTTTCTGGTTCCTCTCCAAGAGATGTTGCCAAACAATTCAAAGATCAAGGTTTAGTTATTGCGGGACACAGAGAAACTTCTGTTTACAAGGAGTTGAAGAAAATCATTCCAACTGCTGCTGCTTTCGGTGGTGCCACCATTGGTGCTTTGTCCGTTGTCAGTGATTTAACTGGTTGTTTAGGTTCTGGTACTTCCATCTTATTAGCTGTTACCACCATTTACGGTTACTACGAAATGGCGGCTAAAGAAGGTGGATTTGTTAAGAGTGTTGGGTCCGGTTTTGCTGATTTGATGTAAGTTTTTTTTTTATCTTTCTCTACATCCCAGTTGATGTCCGTTGATTGATCTGTTGCTTCTGTAATTCTAGAACGATAGATGTTGTATATTCCACAAGAGTAAAAAAAAAAATAGAGATGCCCCTACCCCTACATTATTTCATTGATAGTTTGTTATATATTCTAGTTTAACTTCCATTTTCAATTCACGGTTATCTTGTTATTAAGTTCTCCATCAGCATATATACATATATATACATAAGTGTTTCAGACAAAAAAGACAAAAGAATACCTATTCTATTTTACGGTAGTTAATCGCTATAAGGCATCTTTGTTTTTAAATTTGATTCTGATTTGTATCAATACAAGGATGTATATAAGTTAGGAGAAGCATGCGCACGCCCTAAATAATTTCGTAGGTGCGCGCGTGCCATACACAAGTCTCTCAAGCTCTGTTTTCATGGAATAAATAACTATATTGAAATTCAATGCTTTTCAATACATCGTCACTGTTATAATATACATCAAACCAACCAACCAACCAACCACTAAGAACCCCCTTTTTTTTTTAATCCAAAGGATACACATATACATACACAGACAGAATTCCAAACAAAGGAAACAAAAATCATAGAAGTTCTTACCTTTAACAGAGAATAATAATGGCACCACCAACGACAAACTCTAAAAGGTTGAAAAACATATCGATTTCAAAACCAATTATATACGGGAACACAGCTGAAAAAATATCTGATATTAATCCATTACCACCAGGAGCGCCTCAAGATCACACGCATACATGGAAAGTGTTTGTTGCTGACCTTCTGCAACCGCCAAAACCTTCCTCATCATCAACAGCAACAAGGGACGAAAAGATCAATTCAAACGTTGATCTATCGAAATATGTGAAAAAAGTTGTCTTCAAACTTCATGACACTTATAATAACGCCACCAGGTCCATTGAAGAACCACCTTTTGAAGTCACCGAAACAGGATGGGGTGAATTTGAAATTGTGATTAAGATTTATTTTAATAATGACTGTGGTGAAAAAAACATAACTTTTTACCACCATTTAAAACTCCACCCATACGGTGCATCATCAGCAAGTACCAATGCCACTGCCATTGGTAATGGAACAGGTACCGTTGATGATGGAACACATGTGGAATCCATCTTGTACGATGAGATTGTTTTCAATGAACCAACGGAGAAGATGTTCAATATCCTAACCACGAAACCAAGTTCTTACTTCCCACTGAAAAGTGAAGTTGATGGCCAAGGTCAGGGGGATATTGGTACTGGTGGGACTATTTTCACGAAAAATTTAGAAAGAGAGGAGATTGATAGAGCTGAGAAAGCATTGATTGATATTAGGAAACAGATTGAAGCAAAGACACTTGAGTTTAAGGCTTTAGAGAAAGAAAGACAGGATTTAGTCTCTCAATAGTAGTTAGTGGATATAAATGTACAGTTTCAAATGTAATTTAGGTTATAATTGTAATTTAGTTATAATAATAGTAAATTAAAGAGAAAGAATACATAACAGTATACCTTTTTCATTTTTTTTCTCCTTGTTAAAAGAATACACATGAATAAGTGAAAAGCGTAACCTTAAGATTTTCAAATCATAATAATAATAATAATAATAGTAAAAAAAAACCCAACACTTTCACGGAATAGTACTAACACATGAAAGGATAAAAAGAAAACCAAACCCAGACTATAAAATAAAGTAAAAGAATCATTAGCGTATCGTAATAATAAGTTCATCCAATATACTCCAAAACACTACACAACACACTCTCAAGAGAGTTGACTGAGTTATCACCCCCATAAAATTTCCCGAAATCATAACCTAGTTTAACCCTGGCAACTTCCAGTCCAGCACCTTCTTCACAATTGTCAAATACCAAAACAGATGCAATAGGATATTTACCACCACCTAAAGGATCCAACAACCCTAATAGTCTGGCAATTAAACCGTTTTCATCAATAATGATTGGGAAATTGTAATCATTGAACTCAGGTGCAAACGATGCAGAAACACCAACAAACGAGGTTGGTTTGTGGCTTTGATGATTGAATACTTGTGACATTTGGTTCAAACCATCAAGAAATTTTGCATCGCTACAACCAGTGCCAAATAAGAATAAAACTAGTGAAGCTTTAGGCGGTTGTGCTAAGAAATTGATGCCTGTTGGTATCAATGTCTTAACGCTTGAATTTGATGGGATAAAGTATAATTCACGTTTTAGGTCAAGAGATGAAATTTGGTCGAATAATTCATAACTGTTAACTTTATTGAAATGTGCCTGCTTTAAAACAATAGATGGTGTACGTCTATTTGGATTTCTTTGTAATAGTTGAGTTCTTGAATCAGAGTTGTTAATCGTTGATCTCATTCTTAATTTTTTCAAACTGTTTAAATCGCTATTGTTGAATAGTATGGTCGGTCTTGGTTGATGTTGATTGGATGTTGATAGATATGTGTCAGAGTCGTCTTCATCGCTTGTACTTTCATCATCAAATGATCTTTTCTTTGATGATGATGATGATGATGATGATGACACCAAATCAGGTAATCTGTTCGGAACTAATAATGGAGTTCTCGTTCTCGTTCTTGCAGTTGTCGTTGCTGTTGAATAATCCATTTTTTTTATAAAAAAAAAACCTTTTTCCTAATCCTTCGTTGATAATAATTTATGAATGTCTTTAAAAATGCTGAATATTATAAATGCGGTGTTGATGGTTGCTTTCTTTTTATTAAAACCAAATGCAAATTAAATCTTTTTTATATATCTATTAACTTCCCCACAAAACAGAGTGACATACGGGGGTTGATACTTTTGATTCTTTTGAATGACGAAGAGGTTTTTTCTTTGTTAAAAATGATTAGTCTATGTGAATATTTGTATCAAATATTGTTTTCCAAAGATAAACCGGAGTAAAAGAGTCAAATTCCTCCTCTTCTTTCTTCAGATATGCAGAGTACTTAAAATATGCAAAATAAAAATAAAAAAATTCAATGTGGAGAAAAACCAAATGGTAAAAACAGCAATGGTAATCGGTCGGCTGTTTGAGTTTGATCAATATACCTGACTAATGATTGGATTGCTGTATGTCAGATAGTTAATCAGATTTCAAATAATTAAAAATGACGGATTATCCAAAGTGTCTATAAAAATTAACCCGGGGAAAGAAGTGTTGGGTTTTAACAGGACAGACCAGCGGGTGAATATGGGTGTGGGTCTAGCAAGGTTTGGTTAATTCAAATTAGCTTAAAACCTGTTAAACGAAAGAGAAACCAGAAAAATCAGTCTCCAACACAAACAAGTCCTTTTATTCCAACTTTCAGGCAAGGTATCCAAACAAACAAAATGAAAAAGAGGATCAATAAGGTATTTAAAGATTTTAAACAGGAGAAAGCAAATAACGTCAATATTAAAAGAATATTTAACAAAAACTTTAAAAAAAAAAAAAATTATTTAACGCGCTCGGGATTTGGATTTCTATTGTCCTAATAATCAAGTAATTAAATTGTGGCGAGGCACGTGACATTCCACAAATGGGTTTTTTTTATTTTAATAAGATGTCAAAAAGTTTTTGTGTATACCAACCAACTTAGTAGAGTGTGAGTGTATGTTAAGATTGATTTTTAAGTAGTATTGGTGCTAGAATACAAGTTGGTTAAACTGCTTTATGGTTCAACTAGCTACAAATTCTCCTCTATTTTTTAAAGAATAAGGACCAAAGAGAGAGGGAGAAGAAAAATTATTAGTATCCTTTCGTTATGAGTTTTAGGTTACATTACAGTCTTATGTATGTACATTTCTAGAATCATACACACGCAGACACACACCATATATAAATCTGCTTTTTGTTATATTATTCAATTGGTAACTACAAAGCAAATATGTCTATATCTCCACTTTCCCTTGCTATTCATTGTGCCCTTTTGAATCATTATTTTATTGTTTCTACTTAAAATGAATAGGGTATTGGTCTCGATCAGCACATTAGATATCTATATCTATAGATAAAGCCCTGAACTAACGATGGAAATGAGAGTGACTTTAGCAGCAAAAAAAAAAAAAGAACAGAAGATAACAACAGTTCAGTGTATGTATGTAGTTTTCAGTTTCAAAGATTAATTCGTGGGCAAGAAAGTATATTTCTAGATCCTGTTTCTTTGTTTGGGTAAAATCAAACCAACTAAACGGTAAATGTGATCTATTGAATGTATCAATGTACTGAAAGGAGGTATACAAAGTTACTAAATTATAGAATATTGAAAGGCTTTCTTACTTCATAGAGTATCACCATTTTCAGCATACTTACTAGATAGAGGGTGTTGAATAGTATAAGCTTACTAGGGCAATTTCTAAGTATACATGTAACTATGAACTATGAACTATGAACTATGAGCTATAACCTCTATAACCTATGTTGAATGGATAGTGTATAACAGAATACCAGTTTCAACTTTTGGATCTGCTGTATCTGCTATATCTGTTCCTTCTCCCCCTCTCCCAACTTTATTTAAATACACTTGTATGTACATACTCAGTGAAAACAGATGATGATTGATGGTCACTGACTTAGATTAGTTAATAGACGCTTTTCAGAATGCCCTTTGTTTCAATGTGATGCGGGGGAAAATTAACAAAATCGTAAATAAAGAGGAGCAAAATATAGAGAGATACATATGTATATATTTCGTGTACGGGTGTGTATGTATAGGTTTATTGTATGTTATTGTTCAAATGAATAAATACGTAATAATTAGTTAATATGAAAAACCTACGGAATTGTTTTTTTTTCTTTAAAATTAAGTTACAGGGAGAGTATAAAGTCCACCTGTTAATCCAGGATTTATTAATAAAGGTGTAAAAGGTGCTCGATCTAACAAGGGGGGAGGGAGGCCTTTTCTTTTCTCTCTTTTCGCTACCCCCTCCATATATTATTATTATTATTATTATTATTATCAAATTATTAGACCCAACTCTCGCACGTAATAACGACGTCGTTTCGCTCTTACGTAATCTACATAATGTGTATTGTATCACTATGTTTATGATGATCATATCATAAGTTCCAATTGGACAATCACATCTTCTTCTTCTTCTTAACTGATTCTCTTTATGTTATTAACAAAAACAACATAATCAAATATATCATAACAATTTCGACTCTCTATTTAATCAACACGCTAGTTACTATTCTTAGGCACCGAGATACATACATACATTATCACCTATTATTCTAGCTCATATATATATGTATATATTTAATACAATATAATCTATCTGGTTTTTGTATCAATCCCAAACTGTTATTGTCTAATGCGGTATAGTTATTCCTTATTCGTAACTCTATGCTGCGTTTCTCTTTAATCTTAAAAACAAAGACTCCGACTTATAAAGGTGTAGTATTATTTTTATTATTCTCCGAAGCTCTCTTTGTATGGCCTTGCTGGCGGTCTCTTATTCTCTCTTGTTCACCATATCGTTGTTACACTACTCTATTTCTCTGCTGATTTATTTATGTACATATATACACACCTCCACTCCTACACATCATATCATATCATACCAATTCATATATGTATGGTGTTTGCTAATACACATCACACATACACAGTGTCTCTTATTAACATCATTCATACATAAATATACATACACTATCATATACCATATGGCCTCAACTCACAACACAAACCTGGAAATTCTAAATCTAAAAATCAGCATTTATTAATGTATATACCGTACCCTCTTGTATTTTTCTCCGTTTGCCCAACCATATACCGCACCTCCCTCTCCGTAAGAAACACCTCTTTTAACCCAACTCGGCGCCCATCTTGTCCCGACAGCAGCCTCGTGAAACCTTTAATAACAGGGATTTCTTATGTTGTATCCGTTTCTCGTTTTCTGTAAAATTCCATCCAAATTTAGTCTCTCTCTCTATCCAATCTCTGGTCCTGTCTCCTCTATCTATCTCTCTCTCTATCTATCTACTGATTTCCATTTTATCTTTACATCTATCTATCTTTTTGTTACTCCAACCATCAATTTAATCATATTGGTATATACTATATTGAAATAAAAACATAATTGAAAATCCCAATAAGTAAAATACAATCTAATCTTTCCACCCTCTCTCCCTTTCCCCCACTACAATTTAATTAGCTCCATATCGAAAAAGAAAAAGAATTCTAATCTAGTCCCAATAAAACCATTTTGAACAAGCTTTATTCGTTTCAAGTTTACTTGTTTGTTATCTTTATACACATAATACATCCTAATCCACAGAACATCAGATATAGTTTAACCATTGATTTAAGCTCATATTATCATCTAACAACAACAACAACAACATTATAAACTATATTTATGAAAACATTCACTCCGATCTTTAACATTCATTCTATCAATCATCATATAAAAGTTTCAACTGCTATATCATTCTCCTCTATTTCTCGAATTTAAATAAATAAATCCACCATGTTATCTCCATCAAGTAAAGACTCTAGTTCCTCATTAGCTACCAAAAACAAATTGACGATGTTTTCATTCAATGGGAATGATAACAGTTCATCATCATCATCAGATCCAAATTCCAAGAAAACAGACCCTTCAAATAGAATTACTGATTCAGAAGATCCAAATTCAACAAATCAACAAATGAATTCTCCAATATCATTATCAGATGAACAAGCAAATCAACAGTTGGCTTCCGCTAACCAACGTTTAGAAAATGATCAAATTTCTTTATATTCAAACCAAACCTCAGATACTTTACCAACAAAGATCAAATCAAATATAAGTTCCAACGGTGCTCCTAGTACTGCCGGTTCTATGAAAAGACAAGATTCTTTAATCTTTGAAAGATTTGTTCAAGATCAGTTGATCGATACTCAACTAGTTCCACCATCGTTACCAAGACATTTCACCTCTGAAGCTTTTGTTCCAGCTTCGTTGGATGAAGCCACTTCAATGGCAGATTCAGCACCACAAGAAGCGCTTGATGCAATGATGTTTTCACCAAGAAGATCATCAACCGCCAATTTACAAGCTGCTTTTGCATCACCATCTTCACACTATCGTAAGATGTCAATCTCTTCCTCTAATGTTGCTAGATCCAAGCAGTCTTCGTTTAGTAACCTAACAGAACAATTACAGTTCCAAACATCATCGTCACCGCTACTACAACACCAAAGTTCAAGACCACCCCTTAGCCATTACAACACAACATCTCAAATCCCTCAAGCTGGTAACAATAATACAGCAAATTCATCAGCTCCAACATCGCCAATGCTAAGATCCAACAAATCCCAGCTGTCATTCTGTTCATACGCCGATATGATTAATTCCGAAGATCAAGAATTTTCCATTCGTAGACCATCAATCTCAACAACCTTATCATCTACAGGACAACGTTGTAACGGTGGTGGATTATCAAGAACAAATTCCATGTCGTCGTCAGGTTTTTTACAAAGATCACCAACTTCATCGCAACAACCTCCACAGCTGCCATTCATTAATACAGGTGCTACTAGTCCATTACCTAATTCTAGAAAGAACTCTGTTCTTAAATCACCAAACTTTGGATCAAACTATCAACAACATCCACGTAAACCACCAATGGAATATTCTCTACAACAACAACAACAACAGCAGCAGCAATCATCAGTGCCAGCTACATCAACTGTTTCAACAAACGATTTTGATTCTGGTGATCCGTTATCAAACAACACATTACCACAGTACCAACCTCAATATCAACCATCACCGACAAGCGGTATGCCTTTGAAATTAATGGGATTATCAAGAAAGTTGTCAAACGCCAGTGTCCCGCATTTACACCCCCTACATAACTCTACGTCATCCATTTCCGGATCTCCTCCACTTACTCCACATACAATCAGGGCTGGTGGTAATAGATTATCAACATCTTCGTCAGCATCTTCACAGCATAGTTATGGTACTAGTGCTAATCCAAGTGGGTTGAGCAAAGGACAAAATATTGATGATTTATTAATGGTTGCTCGTAATAGCAAAGATAATGAGGGTTCGGATGGAAGTTCTAGTTTTGTGGCCGTTGGCAACTAAACCATTTAATTTATGTGTGTGTGGTTATGTTTTTTTTTTTCTCTTTACACTTGTTGCTGTTCTTTTTTTGTGCTAGTTTGTTTTTATTGGGTTATCATATTAGTTAAAGTGACTTTTTTGTTTTTGTGTTTGTGTTTGTGTTTGTGTTTTGTTTATTGACTTTTGATCTTCTCTAAATGTACGTGTATTTCCCCTCTTTTTCTCACTGTGAGTTTGTTCTTTTTTATTTTCTTCCCCCTTTTGAGAGAGAGGATTTGTATTTAATAATCATACTTTTTTTATTGTTTTGAAAACTACTTCCTTTCGTTTACTTGTGTGTGTTTTGTTCTCCTTTACTCGAATTTTGATACTTTTCGTACTTGTGAGAGTTTGTCTTTTATATATATGTTTTAAAGTCACTAATACAATTTATTTACTACCAAAATATGTTTTCCTTTGTACTGTATACTTACTGCTTTTGTTGGAAACCATACTTTATTCAGGTGACGTGGAATCTTCACCTTTTCTTTGTTTCTAATAGTGGTATTTTTTATTCCTCTTTTAAAGAAGTTGAAAAAACAGAGGAAAAATATAAGAGAAATATCATCATCGAGAAAAAATATTAAATAATATACAACAAGCAGTTTTTCATCAAACTGGTAACGTCTTTTTGTTTCTAAGTACCTTTTAGAACAATGAAATAAATCAAGACAAATGGTTCTTTCTATTACCAGTCCTCACAAATCTTCTTAACTGCCATTCAACATCGGCATCTTTATCGTCCAAAGTTCCCAATCTAATTTCAAACAATCTCATTTCAAAACGTGGACCAACTTCACTAACTTCCAAATCATCTCTAGTTTTCACATAAACGTGCTGTCTAACACTAATAAAATCATCTAAATTAACAAAAGAAATGACTCTCGGACTGGTTGGTTTAACGCCTGGTGGGAACAAATGTTTTAGAATTTGAACCGTTCTCCCACCAAGTTTCGATCCAAAATTATCAAATATTAAATGTGGGTACACTTCGGATTGTGTTCCTGTGTTGAGGAGGTCATGACGAAGGATAACATTGTGTAAAGTGAATGTAATCGTTGGACCATGTGGTAAATGGGTAATGGTAAGTGTTGTTGGAACACCTCTGTGTTCATGAACAACAATTAAATCCGTCACGTTGGACTTCTTACATGTATCGACTAGTGTTGACATCACGTATGTACCTCTGTTCAATCTCATTGCATTTGGAAACATGAGTTTCAATTCTTTTGTGAACTGTGCTAGTCTCGTTGAAGGGGATCTAGATGTGGTGATGATGATTTTAGGTTCAACTAATCCCGATAGTTTGGAATATTCATCATCAATTATATCTTGGGCCGATTCATCGTATAAGTAATCTTTTTGTAATTTTTTATCATCTGCTAAGTCTTTTGGAAGGTTTTTACCTGTTGCTAAGGCTGTACTTAATTGTTGTCTCTTCTGGATCAATGTTTGTTCTTGTAGCTGTTGAGCCTTACGATAAAGGTACTCCTTTCTTTCTCTTGCTTGTCTTCTTAGCATTATGTGAGATTGATTTTGTCTGATTTGTTATTTAGATGTACTACTAACTGATCAATTATTGTTAGAAAGAGCTATATATATAACCTATTATCCATTTAAGCTTATATAGAATATTCATTTCTTAAGAAAGAAAAAAAAAAAACTTTTTTAAGAAATAATGTGTTCAGGCCACGACCATTTGTTTAATAACGTAATATATAATATAATCAATAATGAGTGCAGAGGTGTGATGGGTTGGTACATTTTACATTTCGTTACAAAACTTGAAAATAAACCATTTTTTCACCATGCGGCGCTACAATTTCAGTTGCTAACTTCGGATCAAGAAAAGAGAGAATTTAACTGCTTATTTTTAACTCAATGTGTTGCCGAATGGTAGAACAAAAAGATTTAGTTTTTACGTGAATTTTTTTCGCTTCACCTTGAAAGAAGTCGTAGAAAACAGATGTTGGAAACTTAGTGGGTCATATAAGTAGCTAAAAAAAAAAAAGGTCAAAAAGAAAAGCATAAAAAAATCACAAATACAAAATCATAGACATAAAAGAACTCCTTTACAATTTAAAACAAAAAAATAAAATCAAAGATTTGAAACAATAAAAATTTAAAAACAAAGTAATAAAAGTAGTTAATAAAACAGAGAGTAAAGGCTGAGAAAGAGGAGAGGGAGAAAAGAATCCATTAACTAAAATAAATAGCAAAATTAACACCGGACCACAACTCTAGGGAGTGGATCAAATCTAAAAGAAACGGATTAGAATCATCGGATTTCGATACATTAATTTTCCCTGTTTAACAAAGCACAAGTTGGAACAAAGAAATGACAAAACAGACAGAATTAGAAGAGAAAGTTAATCTTTTCATTGAGTAAAAACTAGTTTTCATTCTTCTTCTTTCTTCCAAACAAACCTTTCTTCTTTTTGGTATCAACTTTTGGAGGAGGAGCGGTGTAGACTCCTTGTTCCGCACTGGAACTTTGTTGATAAGAGTTGTAAACAGGTTGACCAAACTCATCGTATTGGGCATTGGCAGCAGGTGTGGTATTTGTTTGAGCAGCGTATGGGTTACCTGCAAATAATGGGAAATCGTTTCTCACTCTCCAACCTAATTGAGGGGTTTCCAGCTGTTGTTTGTAAATGGTATCACCGGTGATTGCGTATTCAAACGACCGTATAGTATCCATTGGTCTTTCATCTCTTGATCTTGAAGGGTTGGAAATGTCAGGAGCAACGATCAGGTTACCAAATATATCTTTCATACCCATATCGCCTAAAGAGGAGTGTCTTTGATGATCGTTGGCAGCACCTTCGAATGGTTGTGCTTCGTTAACGGCATTTAAAATTGGATCATGAACATTTTGAGATCTCATCTTGAGTCTCTTTTCATCATCTTGAGTAATCTTCAACTTGACCTTATCATTGGACGAAGTAGAGGAGCTTCTTTTGAATAAACCCATTTTGTTTTTTCTAAGTTGTTTATGGTATTAAAAATTAAAGATAGTAAATTTCTATTTTTGATCTATAGCGAACAATAATTTTTTCTTTAAGAATTCTTTATAGTTGTTTAATCTGAATGAACGAATGGAACAGGTACTCAAAAAATCAACAAGGAGATGTTTCAAAAAAGAGTAAGACAGTATGTAGTAAAATGAAAAGACACGTTTTTAAAATTCGAATAAAGAAAAGGTATATTTCAAAAACAAAGATGTAAAGAGTTGTTAAAACAAATATATCTGGCAAAATTTCAAGTATAGGCCAACAGCAGATCAGCCTCTATATTTACAGAAAGGTCTTTAGTTAAAAAAAAAAAATACATACAAAAAGCATTTTGTATAGATTGCAAGCCTCGTTTTCTCTCAGTTTTGATTTATTTTAACGCCGCCCTGCAGTGTGAATCAAACAAACATAGGCAGAGAAGGAACAGGGGGGGGGAGCGAGGGGGAGGAATGAACGAACGACGCGGTGTGTGAAGTAAGGTGAGAGTCGTCCCGCCGCCTGAAAGAAAAAGTTTTTATTTTCTTCTAGGGGAAGTTTTACAGCATTTGCAGTTAGTTAGTTAAAGGCCGCTTGCTACCTACATTATCTATCTTCTCCTATCATTCACTTTTTAAACAGTAGTGGGTGAAAATCATTAAGTTGGTTGATGTGTTATTTTTAGTTTCTGTTGTCTGTTTGTGCAACATCACAGTACCTGTTATTACCTAGCCGTGTTTGGTTTTATATCTATATCTATATCTATATCTGTATATATTATATATATTTACATATATTTTTTATATAAACGATAGATGGATGGCTATAAACTATATAGAATCACCGCATCACATCCACACAAATTACTGGAGAAACAATACTATTAATAGAATGTGGGCAACTCACAAAATTCAAAAAGTTGGCGACGCGTCGGTGTCTTAGTTGCCGACTTCTCACGTCAATTGTGCATCTGTGCAAAGGTGTTTGTATTTTTGCCTTTCCTCCCCACAATTTCCCAATAATATAGGGAACTTATATACAATACCTTTGAAAATGGAATTTGAGTAGGTGTCTATATATATATATATATATATATTCAGTTTTATTGTTATCGGTATTCTTAGTGCTTTTGTTTTATGATTTATGTTCTCTGTTTTATTCTTCAACCCTCTTCTTAATTATAACCACTTTTCAACTAGACAGTTTACTTGAAACCAGTGAACTCTTCAAGTTAATCGTTTCATTTCTTTTCTTCAAATTGTTTGACACACTAGACATTCCTTCCACCGTTGTTCATCCTTTGAACCAACTCCTATTCAATTCCCAACCTCATCTCCTTTTACCAAGATACTGTAATCCAACTACACAATTTATTACTCATTCAAATTTAAAAGATTCCACTAGAAGAGCAACAAATACCTTGCTAGCAACCCAAGCTGGGACGAAAAAAAACATTGAAAACAATTCTCCTGTAACCAAAAACAACAAAGACAAGAATAAATCCAACAGTTTAACAACAGAAAAGAAGACTAAAGCTATCTCAAATCCACCCACAAAAATGAAGAAACCTAGAAAAATCAATTTGGATAACAATTTGACCGATCAAGAATACGAAAATACTTTCAATTCAACATACTTTGATAATCTAACTATTCTACAATCTTGGTTTATTGCAATAACAGCTCCGAATTCTTCCTACAACTTCTACCTCGATAAATCCAAAATCGCAACCGAATCATTGTCCTCATATACCCGGTCAACGAATGAGGGCTCAAACAGCAGCCAGAAACCCCAATTTCCAGGCGATTTCAAGGAAAAGCGAACAAAGTTGCTGGTTTGCCATGATTATAAAGGCGGTTATCAGCATAACGAAGATGACTTACCAAATGGATATTTCCCACATCCTAGTGGAACAAGATATTTTTTACAATATCCGCAGTTCATTGATACTTTTGTTTATTTCTCGCATCACAGAGTCAGTGTACCACCTGTTAATTGGATTAATTTCTGCCATAAAAATGGGATTAAGTGTTTAGGAACGATTATTTTTGAGGGCAACTCCCCAGCAGATTATGAAGAGCTGGATAGGTTAGTGAGAGTTGATTCTAATGGTGATTTTTTGTTTGTTGATGTTTTAGTTAAGTTGGTCAAATATTTCGGATTCGATGGGTTTTTGTTGAATATTGAAACTAGATTTAGTAATGAAAAGATATCGGATACGCTAATACCTTTTATCGATATTTTGAAAGCTAAATTACATGTGTCAAATAATAAGAACGAATTAATTTGGTATGATTCCTACTTGTATCCAAGCAATAAAATCTATTACATGAACGGTGTCACTGATGCAAATTTCAATTTCTACAGTTTAGCAGACTCAATTTTCACCAATTATTGGTGGACGATTAAAAACTTACAGGAAAATATCAAAAATGTTGGTATATTAGGTGTTCAAAGCAAGATTTTCGTTGGGTATGATGTTTGGGGTAGAGGAACACTAGTTGGCAAAGGTGGGTTTGACTCCAGTTTGGCTTGCCAAATGATCAAAAAATATAAATCAAACGTTGCATTGTTTGCACCAGCTTGGACTTATGAATACCTTGGTGCTAAACAATTCATTGAGAATGATGCTAGATTTTGGATTGGTTTATTTGACTCCGAATTTTCAATTGCATCCAGTATTGAACCTTTCAACAATTCAATTTATAAAATTAACGATTCAAGTTTCATGTTTTATACAAGTTTCAATCTCGGTGAAGGTTACAAGTTTTATGAATCTGGTGAACAAGTTTATGATAAGAACTGGGTTAATGGTTCGTTACAGTCTGCTGTCCCATTGTTTGTTAACAGAAAAGATAAAAATGGATTACAATTCAACATCAATAAATTTGATTCGTTCAATGGTGGTTCTTGTTTAGAAATTAAATATAACGAATTGGTGGAGAATGGAGAGTATCCGATCTTCAATGATCAAACAATCAAGAACGTGACACTGTTCAATTTCAAACAAGATTGTCATTTCCATGCAATGGGTGTCAAAATCACTTACAAACTCAACCACAAAACAAAATCAATCTTTAAATTAAAGATTAAATACTACATTGAACGTCGTTTCAGATCTGTGACAAAGTTACGAACAGGTTATTTGACGGTCCCATTGCTTACCACTTCTGGCAAATGGTTCACCATTAATGAGACATTCACTATCAGTTTACAAAATTCAAGAGAGTATATCGTTTTGGAGTCTGTTGAGCTATCATACGACGATTCAGACACTAGCGCCACTGATAATTTCTATAAATCGTACGTTTTGGAAGATTCGATCATTACTAGTGTTATGGACAACGAGGAGTATGAGAAGTTGATCAATTCTGAGTTATACCAAGGTGATGAGGATGAAGATTGGATATTGATCCCATCTGATATCTCCATTGGTTCCGACGAAAACGGTAAAAGGCACTTTTCTTTCTCTGGCTACGGTAAACAGGCGCAAAACACAACGGGTGCATCTTCATCCTCAACAAGCTCAAGTGCATTGTTGTTAAGAAAAGATTTGGAGGATAAATCGACTAAGCAAATACCGGTTTTGAAAATTGGTGAATTGTCAATAATTAACGCAAATAACTATCCATCTGATGATTTTTTCAAAGTGCCTGTTGTCAGATCAAAACAAATTGAATACACACATTTGAAAAATAAAAGTAAGATTTTATTAAGTTGGTGTTTAGCAAATGAGGGTAGCGTCGAAGGGCTCTTGTACTACTTGGTTTTCATCAACGGTGAATTCAAAGGAGCTTCAAATTGCTCAACTTTCTTATTTGATGATTTTGAATACTTTGATGATAATAATGATGAAGAAAAGAAGAAGAATAGCATTAAGAACGTGGCTAGAGCCGTTGGCGGGTTCAAAGTGAGAATCGATGGGGTTGATAGATTAGGAAGGACTACTAAAGGTGATGACGTCCAGTTTTAATGGTTCAATTCAATAATATTTGTTCTCATGTGTGGCTGTATCATTAATCTTTGTAGATTTTATCTTCGTACTAATTCTAGATAAATATGGGACTGGAAGAAAATTGTATAGTTCGAGAGCTCAAAAACAAAATTCAAAAAAGCGATCAACAACAAAAGGGGATCAAATTTCTTTTCGCCTTACAAGAAATGTGTCTTTTTTTATTTCTTTGTAAGCAATATTAAATTGTTCGAAGTAGTAGCAGTATTGACAAGCAAATAAACAAAACCAAACAAAAGATGAGTTCATCCGCTGATAAAAACAATACGGCCTCTTCATCATCCTCTGGACTAACCACCGACTACAGCTCATCAACTTCGGCAGAGAGATTACAGCAACAAAGGGAGCGGCAAAATTCACCATTTAGCCAAAATAACTGCCTTCTTCAGCAGCAACAATTACCAACTTCCGCTAATTATAATGCAACAGATTTAACAGCAAGACATAGCCGCCGCAACAGCAATAGTTTTAGTAGAAGGTCAACAACAAGGCATTCGTCACCTATAAAATTTGGGCAAACTTTTGATAATGGTCGAACTTCGATAATTTTGCCACAGAAAACGAAAAGGAATGCTAAAAAGACTGATTATTTGACTATTGATGGATTACCTTATCCACTGGAAATTGTATTTCCAAAAAAGATTTCAGTGAAGGGGAAAGAACGAGAATTGTTACGTCAACAACAACAAGAGCAGCAGCAGCAGCAGCAACAGCAAACCGAACAAAATCAACAAGACCCAAAACAAAATGAGCAGTCTTTTAGCTTAGATATGAATAAACTCTCCTTACTAGATTCTCCAACAATTACCAACAGTAGTCCTGTTAAATCCATGTCTCCTCCATTGGTTGGTAAGAAAAAGTTTACGTTTTTTGATGATGGTGCCGATTTAACAAAAACAGAATTACAACCAATTATAAGAACAGTTTTTGATGAAGTTGATATTGAATCTGAGTACTCACCAGCTACTGATACACCTACACCAACCCCAGTCTCAGCTGAAAAAAGTACAAAAGATCGAGGTGGAAAAGAGAGTAATGTTGAACTGAGCAACGCCAAATCCAGTGAGAAGGATACATCTGATTCAACTCTTCTTGAAAACAATAAAGCTGACGTTGGAGTTGATAATCGTTGTGGTAATGAGAGCACAAGTACAAGGGTTACAAAGAGTAGGTCAAGAAACAGCTCTAATTTTTCATCAGAATCAATTTTCTTCAAAGATCCTCCGTTTTTCAATAAAAGCAGTGGTGGTGATCAACGTTTGAGGGGTAAAGTTCCAAGCTTTAGTTTCACTGTTGGGAAAGAAGTGTGAAGGCTTAAGGTTTATTTGGTTTAACCAAGAGTATGCAAAGGATTATAATGTGTGTGTGTGTTTTTTTTTCCCCCCGGAATTTTGTGTTCCTTAATCAACGAGCTGCAACTGAAATACGAGTGGATAATAATAATGATATATCAATACATAAATAAAGTTAATGAATTATATAAATAAGTAAATAAATAATGAAACAAATCAGTTTTCAAGAAATTAGATGCAGATTTTAAGACAATAGTTGATACAAAAGGATAAAAAAGGATACAAAGAAAAACTAGAAAAGTAAACGTGAAAGCTAAACAATTAAAATAATGAAGGGAAGTATCACCTACGCAAAAGCACAAAAATGAGTAAGTTCAAGAAGAATATGGAGATTTGTTAACGTTACTATCATAAGAAACTTCACTGATGGTAGTCAACGGTGAATCGTGATGTTGCTTGATAAACGGCAAATCCCTAGAATCCAATGGTGTTAAAAGTGACAAATCATCTTCATCAAGGATAAGATCGGTGTTGATCATGTTAAGTGTATTACCATTTCGGCCATTAATGTCGTTGTTAGACGTGGTGATGCTATTATTGTAACTTGTGGAGTATAAACTTCCTTGGTTTGAAGAATTGTCAACGATGTTGTCGCAACCTGTTTTTTGAAATGAATCATCGAAGCTTTTCAACCCATTGTTTAAAATGCTTGTGATTTGTTCTTCACTACCACTAACGTCTAAGTTAGCATGTTGATAAACTCCCCTTGAACCTTGTCTGCTGTTGTTGCTGTTGCTGCTAGTTGTGATTGGATCGTATTCAGCACGTGAAAGCGAATTGTTTCTGGAAATTGGTTTAAATAAAGTTATTGTACGATCCTCTTTTTCAATTCTGCTTCCTGAATTAGTTCGAATTAGTGATGATGTTACAGTCCCACCTGTTGTATTGGTCGATGGATTTTTAGAGTTAGATAGTCCAGATGGTGTATTTATCAAAGTTGGTAATGGGTGTGAAAGTGAGTATTTGAAGTTTGATTTTAACATCTTACGGCGATGGCGACGATTTACTGAAGGACCAAGTTGTAGTTGGCTATTGGTACTATTTGAGTTCTTTAAGTTTTCAAAATCAAAGTCTTCAGGGACTCTATTTATTTCATCAAGCATGGAATCATAGTCATAGTCATCTTTATCATTTTGTTGGTCATAATTCAAATAATCATCAAAATCATCGTAGTTGTTTTGTTTGGTGAATATAATCTCAGATTCGTTGTTTGCTGTGGCTAGTGGTTTTTCAACGGGTTGTAATTGGTTATTAGTTGACACAGTAGGATTTATCTTTTTAGCTTCATCATTGGGAAACCATGAATATCTGTTTTCCAAGAACTGCAAGTCGTTTGCTTTAGAGTTCGCACTGAGATGTTGGATTTTAATGGCAGTTGGTCTTTGAAAAGGACGAGATGGGTGGGTGGACAGTTTTGATAGTTGCTGCTGTAGTGGTGTTGCTGTTGATGATATATTTAGAGGTGGTGCTGATGTGATAATTGCTGAGTTCAATGGTGATTTTGCGGATAGCTTAGCCATTGCGTCTTGAATAGCATTTGAGCTACTACCAATGATGGGGGAATTAGTAGTGGTGTTGTCAACGGTGTTTGAAGGACTTATTGAATTTGTAACATTTGGAGCCTCCTTCAAGGTTATGTTTGAATCAAAAGTTGAAGTTCTCGAATCGTCTAAATTTGTTGCCGTCAGCTTACTCAATAAGAGATGAATTTCAGAACTTACTGAATTTGGAAGCTCGGGGTCAAAGGGTGGTCTAGTATATTCACTCCCTGTAATACTTTTCAAATTGTTTATCTCTTCACTGTCAGTTGGATCTTGAGGCAATAAGCCGGGACTTATTTCTTCGTTAGCGGTATCTTGGTCAGATACACTAAAGTCGTATTCACCATTAGGCTTAAGTAAAGGCTCATCAAACGATGAATGTTGTTCTGGAAGGGGGTCATCAATATTTGACTGTTCAAAGACTTCATACTCTGTGTTTGATCCGATACCTAAGGCATCTACATTATCTTCTTCGTACTCTTCTTCTATCTCATCAGAAAAGTTTACAAACTCGGGTTCCTCAATAATTGAAGGCTTAATCAACTCAGGCTCATTGTGATCATCCCGTTCATCTTCATCATCTATTCCATTAATCTCACCCAGTATTTCTTCATCATTGATGGCATTTACTTCATCTAAGTGCTCTTCATTATAATTATTATAATTCTCATCGCCATCCATATCACTTACCGCATTAATCTCATCCAGGTAATCATCCTCCATATCATCATTTGACGCATCGTAATCGTCATTTGGTACTATCTGATCATTCACTTCGTTAGTGTGAATATCGTCTTCTTCGTCGCTAGAAAACAGTTTTCTGTTAAACAAATCATCCGTCTCATCTTCTTCATGAAAGTCAATATAGTTCATGTCCTCTTCTAAATCATTCAATTCGTCTGGATCATTGACAAATTCCTTGAATTGATCATGGTTTTCTCTGAGCATCAATTTCATCTCTTCATATTTCAATTGGTCATTTGACTTGTAGTATTTAAAAGAAGCGTTTCTTCCTGATGCTTGGAACGAAAATCTAGATGACAAGGAATCTGAGCTGATCGACATATTAACATCATCGGTTTCAAGATCATTTGAGTCATCATTGATGTCAACATCTGCTGAATAACTATCTGATTCTGGCTTATGTTTAACATTTCGTATTGTTGATTTTGACAATTGATAGAATGAACTGTTACTGCTATTTGATTGTTCGTTTGATATCCTGTTATTTTTCCTTGTTGATTTTTGTTTCTTGATAACCACAATTGAAAAATCATCCGTTGATTCAGTATTCACTTTACTCAAACTTGTTAGACTGCTCAACCTGTGATCACGCTGTTTAGGAATTTTCAATGGATTCAAAAGAATGGGCCTTATTGAAGAATCAAATTCATTGTCGTTAGCATCTTCACTGAGTACAGATGATTTTGACAAAGTGAGAGACCCTTGGTTGTAAAGTAAAGATCTTGGGCCATCGTTAGAACTCCAGTTATGAGTCTTAGTTCCATAAATAGTTGGTGAAGAGGGAAATTTGCTGTCAATCAAAAAATCTGGATTGGAATTCAAAGAAGGCAATGGTCTGGATGACAAATTACTGAAACTTGATCTAGGTTTCAATTTTGGTGATGATACGCTTCCAGCAAGGTTTGTTGATGAAACTTTTTGTTTTAAGAAATTTTTGATTGGATTTCTTGACTTTTTACTTGGAGATGTTGGAGAACTGGGATTTGAATTGTCTGAGCTAAATTTCGGTCGTTGTTGTTGGAGTATAGGTGAGCTTTGGAGCAGTGGATATGGTTCCTTCTCTGAGGCAGAGGAGTTTCTTCTGTGAGACTTCATAAATGACCTCATTATTGTTGTAATTATGCTTTTCTCCTGGGTATATTGGTGGTTGGAGTCTAAATTAAGGACTAAAGTTTGGGTATATAAATACAACCCCTTCGTTGGACAAAGATGGTTAATTGAAAGAAGACTCGGTGGTATTCAGATTGTTTTATCTGTTACCTCATATTAACAGTTTACTTAAGCTTTTGTTCAAATTGTATTTTTTTTCTGAAATAACAGGGATATATATGTATGTGTGTGGTAATGAGGCGCATCTTTTTAAGCGGGCTCTTAAGGAAAATAATCCTTAATTGTAGCCTGATTTGTCGCACAGTTTTATCATAAATTACTTCGCCAAAAGGAACAGAGCAACTTACCTGTCACTGTATGGTTGCAGTTGCAGTCAATTATCTAGATAAGTTGTTTATTAGTTTTGGTTTTTTAATATTTTGTCTGTAATTGATTTCCAATACCATTTACACCTTCTAGTTTAACATTCCATGTCAATAGGAATCCTTGTTTAACACATGAATTTGGGCCATTTAAATTACAAAGTGTGATATGTAATACCTTTTACAGAATAGGTAAACTCTGTTTATTCCAAGGAATAATGGTTATTATGTAATGAAAGATGGCCCCGCTCAAGACTTTTCAATCTTCTGGATTCGTTTACAATTTAGCACTTTTTGCTGGTTTTATGTCGTTGCTATCTCTGTTTGTTTGCCATTCAATGATAACATTATTTAATTTAGAATGGTGATTTGAAACTCTATGACACAATTAAAGAGTCTTGCTGTGATCTGGGAATATAAACTGTAATTCGTAATTGCACATTTAATATGGCGTAGTGAAATGAATGATAAGTTTGCTTTCTTATTGAAAAACCCATATGGAAGCATTAGCTTTTCATACAAAAGTTGGCTGGTAATAAAATTCATTTCCCACTAGAAGTACTCGAAATTATTCTTCTCCACAAAAGATACATAGTTTCAAAATAGCAATTATTGAAAACAGAAAAAGTACTTTTCAACTCTTCCTTTTTTTACGACAATCTTAATGTCACGTGCTCCCAGCCTTAAAAGATCTTTGCCATAGTATGAAAATTTTCATAGGGAAGGAAGAGAGGGGTGGTTGGTTTAAACTTGTAGATGATGAGGGGTGACCTAGTGGGGTGTACACCCCATTAAAGTTCGATCCGATTTGTCAGTGTTGATATGGGGTGGCATTATAGTAGCCTATACTCCACCTTATTAACCGAGTCCAATCAGAAATTTATCAACGTCTAATGGGTGATCGAACCTCGGATATAGGGGGAAGCATTATATTTACATAGATTACATTACATTGGTGGTGAGTTGATGGATTGAATAAAAATGAACCATCTTGAATGGATGATTCCACGAACTCAGATCTTCACACCCCCACACTCTTATTTTATGGTGAGTATTAAGTGAAATTTTAAACAGATACTTAGAGGACAAATACCCCTCACTGAGCTCCGTTCTGCTCGCCCCCAGGTGTCCGTCCGTACAAAGCAGCTACAGTAATTTATCTTTTGGCATCACCATCAAAGTACACCTACCTACCCACTTGCATTAAAAAGAAAGTTCTAATTTATTATAAGGTAGATCTACATGGGTAAATGGACGTTGATGGGGAAAAGAAGGTATCTTGTTATACAACATATAACAGCGATCGTGAATATAATTACAAGTCATATACAGTTTATAGAATCGGATATTAGATAGTGAATAGTTTACTTAGCTTCAACTTCTCCCTCGGCCTTCAGGTAATTTCGGTCATCCCAAATCAGAAGTCCAACCTATTTTTTCTCACCAACTAAACAAAGTTGAACGAATCGAGAGAAGTCCGCACCGGATGATTTAAAAAAAATCTAATTAAATTAAAAAATAGAGCTGAAGTTTGGCGCCGATGAGAAAGTTTTTTTTTTTGGGTTGTGTTACCACCTACCAACGGACTACTACGTGAATAAGCCACCCCTTTCCATTTAGGGTTGAACAGAGAAAAGTTTGGTTTCCAAACTAGCGTAGAATAATAGAAGTGTTAGTTAATATCATATTACTATTATATAAAATGTCTATTAGCAGAATCCATTGACCCATTTATCCTAACAGCATGTGTGCAGAACAGCAAGACAAAACAAAAACAAAAGGCCCATGTCTTGTCTCCCTCTTCCCCTCCCCAGACCCTCTCCAGTTGTCAACCCCATACGCTGCGTGACAATTTCAGCTCGCGGGGAGGTATCCGCCCCCTCTCCAAAAATGCCCTAAAAAGTAGGGGTGTACTTTTTTTTCTTTTTCCTGCTCAAACGGGGATGGCGCCGCATCTCACCTGGTTTTTTTCTACTCGTTAACGAAGTTCAACACCAAATTTTTTTTTAGAGTCACTGTTTCGTTGGTTTCTGATTATTATAAAGTGAATAGTCATATAAATACTACTCGATATCTCCTTAAGCTATTCGTTATCAGGTAATTCTTTTTTTTCCTCCCTTTTGTGTTTTTCTTCCTTCTTTATAATAAAAACTATCATCAACCAAATATAAATATTCTTCTAAAATGTTCTCCGCTAACAAACCAGACCAACAATCAGAATCCGAAGCTAGTAAGGCCAGATTAAACTTTGGTGCTGAAAAGGAAAAGCAAATCATGAACGAAATTAGAGCTGCTAATTCTGGTAAACAATTTAACCAAGTGTTCGAATCCAACTTCTTAGGTGGTTACTTCAACATCTCCTTCAAGAAATAGACTAATTGAACGATTTAATTCATATGTATATAACCTTCATTTCTATACCAGTTCCGATTGATGGCCTTTTTTTTTTAACCCATCCTCTTTTTTCCTTTGACTATCTGTTGAACTTCATACAAAGGTGTTTCATTTTAAAGGCTATCAAGTAAGATTTTTGAGCTTACTGGTGATAGCCTTTCTATGATTTTATCTTGTGATTTATTTTTTTACTCTTACCAACTAATTCCACAATTTTTACGACTATTATATTATTACAAACCTTCTTATGTTACTCTATTCAGTAGTTGTACCACACAATAACAATAGTAGCCAGATCAGACTTCTCAAAGTGGAAGTTCGACCGGGAGAGCACTCAAACATTCAATTGCGAGTACGGAAAATTTATTTTAATATGTGCTTCAGCCGCTTAATGCACACCCCTGGTGAAAGTAATTTACCACAAAATTGAATCTGACCCTTCTTTCTACACACCAAACTCTATATTCAAATATCTATATTGAAATTTGTAATCTGTATTGAAAGAATCAAAATACTGATAAACTGGTTAACATTGCTGTACATTCTCAATTGCCTATCAACTACAAAAATAATTGAATATAAATTTTAAAAAAAAGAAACGGTCCGGGTGAGGATTGAACTCACGATCTTCCGATTAACAGTCGGATGCCTTAGCCAGCTTGGCCACCAGACCCAATTTTTTTAAAAATAATTTTAAGGCAGTGCCCATAATATCTATTTCTCGAATAAGATTAGAAACTATAATTCTATGTTTTCCAACTACCCTAATTCTTTTGTGTATATCTAAGTAAGTTTAAATGTTATTCTACAGTTATGGTTACAGGCTAAGAAAGTTTCAAAAAAAATCTCAGTGGTGAAAGTGAGAGATTCCCTACTACCGGTAGCCATGTTATATATATGAAGGTGAGAGACCTATAAATGAGGCAGTGCAGACACAATATATTAAGATTATACATGGTGCCTCAGTATTTCCCAAGTGCTAGTGAGCATGTTGTCAAGATGTTGCGTTGCATTCAACAATGAAGGATAACGCACCTTTGTCGTTGAAGAAATGTGCTGAATGGTTAAGTGATGAGAACCATAAAACGGATACACACCCTGTGATGTGGCTATGGCTTACAGTGTTGTGACTACAATGTCTTTCCATCACTTAAACAAAAGAAGTGTTCAATAAATTAATAAAGATAACATGAAGCCTACGTTTCAAAAGCAGATTCACCAACCTTCAAACTTGGCTGCATATACCAATAACAGGTCTTCCTTTACTATGAATGGTGTCAACATTTACTATGAGTTTGTTCGAAAAGAGGACGCGTTAACTAATGGATTCTTTGCTCATTCATTACCCGGTCACTACCCCCGGGAGAATCCAGAGTCTAAGAAACTTACAGATCGAAAAGCGAAATATATAGTATAAGGGTGCGTCTATACGTCGATTTGAAAAGGACTCAAAATCGACCGCCGCAGTATTAGGAGTACACGTTCAAATGATGTAGGATCAGTACATCAATTTATGTAATTGAATGAAGTCTCGATTCTACTTCTTGATAAAGAAACTGTCTTCTCCAAAGGCATCCAACTTTATATCAATTGGAACGATTCAAAAAAGTAATCAATAGTCATGGTTTTTTGGAAAGCTTCGAGTATATTCACATTGTTTTTGGCGGTGTTAATACAACCTGTTTTTTGTATTTCGAAAGACGAAATCTTTAAAGTTGACTGGCAAACCGTTCAACTTGGTCTACCGAAAACCATAATTTTTAAATATGACAAAATAATCACGATTTCGGATGCCAATATATTTGCATTGATTAATGCTCAATCTGGAGCTGCTTTGTTCAGATACCAAACCGAGCTACCGATCGATACTGACAGTTCAAGATTGGCTGAGATTTGGGATGAATTGATTGTCACTAGTTTCAACTTTAAATCCATCACTGATTTACCAAATAAAAATAAGATTATTGCTTGGTCAATTGATGAATCACTTGGGTTTGTTGAAAAAGAATTGGAGTTCCAAAACGAAGTCATTGGTTTATTTAATGTAAACAATGACTATTTAGTAATCGTTGACAATTTAGGATCTGTCTATAAGATTAACAAAGAGTTTAATGTTACTCTATTGAACAGTGGAGATGAGCAAACAGTGTATCATGATTCAAAACTATTACAAGATATTGAAGGGGACGCCGTTATTTTCTTGGAAACTGCCACCGGAGAAACCGTCTATGAAATAATTGATCAAAATGGTGAGTTACTCTCAAGTATCCAGCATTTTAAAGAATGTCCAACTTTCAGTTCAATAACTGTTTTGAAATCATCTAATTCTCTATTATGCAATTTTGAAAAACTGTATCAGTTTGAATCAAACAAGTTCCAAAAAATTAAAACTGGAACATCAGGTTTGATAACTGAGTCGATTTCAATTTCTGATTTGCAAGAAAGATCAAATTCCAAATTTATAGAATACAGAATTGTTGATTCACAGTATTTAGTCACTTTTACCACTGATACAATGTCATTGTATGATTTAGATTCATCTTCTAAGATCCCAATTGCGTCTTTTGATCACTTCATTGAATTCGATGACGTTTCATCGTTTGAAATCAATATTGTTGACGGTACTGATGTTCAGCTACTAGTAACTTACAAAGATATGGATTTAGTCTATATTGAAAACGGTGACATCAAATGGTCAAGGGATGAGTCTCTCTCTCAAATTATTGATTCTGTCGTTGTTGATCACAATGAATTGCTGAGCATAACCATGGAAGATATTCAATTAGAAGAAGATTCCAACCTGTTGGCTGCTTATATTCAAAGATTGAAGCATAATTCCAATTTACTGTTTGGTGGTAATAGTAATGATAAGATTGATAAAAATTTACATTTTGGCTACTTGAAGCAATTGATTGTTTTAACTGCCAACGGTAAATTGTTTGCATTGAATACAATGAAAGCTGCTAACGAAGAACAGATTGTTTGGAAGTTCAATACTCAAGGTAATTACGTCAAATTATACTACATTGAAGAGAAATTACTGTTGTTAAATGATAAACAAACCCTTCATGAATTGATCGTTGATGAGTCTGATGAGGGTGATGAAAACGAATTCACTTTGAAACCAATCAACATTGGGTTTTTTGAAAACCATTTCAAGATTTCTGTTTCCCCAGAAGGTGAGCAAAAATTGATCCAAACAAATGAAGATGAGTTCAATGTCATGCAATTAAGTAATGATAAAGCCACATTATTTGGATCTTTTATTTCCCATAACAAAGAAACCTATACTTGGACTCACAAGGTCTTGGGAACTAATGAAAAAATCATCAACATTGCTTCAAGAAGTTACAACAATGATTTAGTGGCTAACAATGCAATTGTTTTGGGTACCAGAAAAGTGCTATACAAATACCTAATTCCAAACTTATCAGTTGTTTCAATATACGACTTTGATTCAAAAATGTTGAAAATTCAATTGATGGATGTTATCACTGGTGAAATATACAAGACTTTCAATAAAGAGACGAGCAATCCAAGCTCATTGAAGTTAATATTTGAAGAAAACTTTATAATTTTCTCAACAAACGAATTAACAAATGATGATTCTACGATTACTGTTATTGACCTATTTGAGTCTCTGACACCAGACTACAAACAAACCGATAAAATGGATTCAGTGTCATCGTATAACACTTCAATCTTACCTGAATTTGAAATTAGATCATATACCTTAAAACAGTCGATTATTAAATCAATGACAATGACAAAAACTAGATTCAATATTGCTAGTAAATGGGTTGTTCTGAAGTTAACAACAGGTGAAGTTTTATCAATACCTAGATCCATCTTGAGTGGTAGAAGACCAATATTGGACTTGGACAAGGATCAAAAATCTGAGTTTCAATTAATGAAATATCAATCAGTCATCAACGTTGATCATAAATTGATCTTGAGTCATTATAGGAAATTACTGGTGAATCCTGACAGGGACGGAGAAAATATGTTGTTGTCAGTGCCAACTAACCTTGAATCCACATCTGTTATAATTTCAACCGATTTGGATATGTTTGTTACTTTGGTGAGACCATCAGGTTCTTTTGACTCTATGACAACTGATTTCAATTCCAAGATTCTATTACTAACGATTGCTGTTTTAGTTGTTGGTATATACATCACTTCGCCAATGGTTGAATCCAAAAAATTGAAAGATATTTGGCAAATCAAGTATTAAACCTACATACATATACTCATCATATAAATAAATAAAAATATCATTAAAATTTGAGAAAAGATAACCAAAGAAAAAAAAAATTAAAACCGTAAAATACACACACATTAAATCAGCTACTTATGCTAACGTTCACTTTCTTTTTCTTTCCTTTTTCTTTATATTCATCTCTTCCATATCCTTGCGGCAGTCTGGACAATACCATATCCCTTGAGGTGGTTCTTTCAAACCAACACAATCATAATGGAACCACTCGTACTTACAATTCGAATTATCACAGGCAATCATATTACCATACGACACTTGTTGACAGAAACAGTACAATTCATCCTCTTCGTTATTCAAACTATTCATATTGTTAACCGAGGATGAACTTGAATGGTTATGAGAGTTTCCGACAACACCAAGTGAGGATAGTTTTGGAATGGTAACTGTTCCTGAAGCACCATGCTCCAATATTTTTTTGTTTTTGGTTTTGTTTGATGACGATTTAATGAACATTTCATCAATGTCTAATTCGTCAGATAACAACTCTTCTGATTTCAATCCCTTCTTGGACATTCCCAATGATGACAAAGAACCAGACATTCCACCATGTGTGCTCGATGAACCTAATGAACCGTTACTGTTTACTGAAATTCCCTCGTTGTTAATTGACAGTATCGGTAGGTTCGTAGTTGATGAAGTAGTTGATCCGGATGATGATCCAGGAACAAGCATAGCGTTTGGTGTTGTTTGTCTTGATTTCAGACTTCTTGGTTTTGGGTGTTTTCTACCATTATCCGTCACTGACGTATTTGAAACTTGTGAACTTAACGAATCAATGTTATTTTGTAATATGCTATGGGGGTTCGATGATGATGATGATGATGGTAATGCCGCCATAATATCTAGATCTTGGTCAGAATCAACCATATCCATAATGGGTGGGATAACTCCATCTTTCTCCAGTTTTTCGATATCTTTCTCTAATCTAGTTAAATGTTTTGAGATTAAAAATAGTGAAGTGTTTGCGAGTATACATTTTTCGTTCTGCAATTTGATTGATTTTTCAAAATCTTCTTTTATTTTAGAGTATATTAAATCTTCCTTGGGATGTTTAACTAGAGATGAGTTTTGTTTGATGTATTTATGAATTTGTGAATCTCTTTGCTGGATTTTCTTCTTCATGTCATAAGACTTTAAATCTTTATCACGAAGTTCCTCCAGCAAGTAGGCGAGTTCTGAGGGAAGATTGGACAAGTCCTGAGTGTACTGCTCTAAAACAGTCGATGGATCCATATTTTTAATATATTCTCTGTTTGTTCAAAGTGAGTCTTAACTAGATAATTAACCCTTGTGATAAAAGAAGAAAACATCACTTTTAAATCGCCATTTTATTTTTGAAGTTTAAGCAAGCATTAGGCACGCGCCACTTCATGGCTGGTATTTGTCATTTCTTGTGAACTAGCCACATGTTTTCTCTGCGGCTCTATTTTCTTGAGTAACAAACAAGTTGTTGATATTAAAACCAAAAATTATTTATAAATGAAATTAGAGGTCGGGGAAAACAGAAAAATGCAAATATACAAAAATCAAAAAAAATTAATGGTATTTAGAACAATGTAAGAAGTTGACAAAATAAACTCATGCGTGTTTCACACTATCCGGTTTACTTAAGTCGGTTAAAGCATAAGGTAAGTTGTACTGACCATGATTACCAAATCTACTTCTCTTTGGCTTTTTAATGTGTGACAAGTCTCTGTGTTTTCTATTCAAATGCAAGAAAACATACATACCAAACGAGGCAATCATAACAACCGTAGGCACAGCCATGATAACGTAATAAACGTCATCGTTTGTACCGGTTTGATCTTGCAAGTGTTTATCAAGTTTTGAATTCTTAGCAACGGTGGCCTTGTATTGGAAGTTGACAATGATGTGGTCGGAATGTAAAAGGTTGAAATCTTCATCTTCGATTGTGTCCGGTTGGATTGCAATCATTACTTTTTTGTAATGTTTGTTTTGTAACCAATCTTCGTCAACTTGAATTGGGAAATACCCATCTCTATTTAGGATCCAATCTGATGAATAGAAAGTACCTGGTAAATCACCTATTAAATCATCCAGTTTGCTAGATTCATCAATGATAGGCTTATCAGATTTGAAGCCAGGAATTTCTCTCTTCTTTTTCATACCTTTATCAGACTTGGATTCTTTAACATAAGCGAAATGGAATCTAACATTATCTGCACCTTCAAAGTATCTTGTATACCAAGTAACAAAATGGGTTAAACCAACTCTCAAGTTTGCATTTTCTTTAGGTGAACAGAATGGTGCTGAACGATCAGCACCTGCGGGGCCCTTCTTTTTATATAAATCTGGTATGCATCTCATAAGGGGTGATAAATTAGCATAGGTGTCATCTTCTTCAATCCAAACGACTTCGGTATGAACATCGTCATCTTTCAGGTTGTGTGCTTTTAGGTCTTTTTGGGAATAAGTTACTGTTGACGCTGTTTGGAAATAAGTCTTGTAATCTGGTTTACCGTTCTTAATTTTACCGTTCTTCATCTTTGGCTTGATGGTCTTTGGAGACCCATCATCTTTTAATGAAATCCAAGGCTCCAACCCATCGGTTGTTAATGGTGGCTTTATGTTAAATGTAACATCGCCAATTACTGTTGGTGTGACAATTTCATGGATGGATCCATAGATGGTTCTGAGCCAAGGTGCTGGAACGTCAGTTGTTTTAGTAATACCATTCTTCAATTCTTGTTCCTTGAGGTATTCTTTACCAATGACAACTTTCTTACCAGCTTCTCTTTTATGTAAATATGGGTGGGATGTAATTATAGAGTTATCGATGGTAGATGTTGTGTAATGGTAATCATCGATCAATGGTTCTTGGGTTGGTTCTGGTTTGACAAACTGTAAAATGCTAGCATTTGCCAATGAAGACAAAACCAATAATTTTGGAATGGAAGAGACCTTCATCTTATATATATTTTTTTGCTTTTCTTCTCAATAATCAAAACAAATTCAGATCCATATACTCTCGGTGATTCAAATCAACAACAAAAAAACAGTCTAATTATAAACAGACAAAATCAAATCAGTTTCGAGATCACTAAAGACATTTCAAACGACATTGTTTTGATTTGTTTAATTTTCGCCAAATTATTTAGATCTTGAGAAATGGAACTCGCGGGTAAGAAAAAAATATTGGTCACGTGATCAGATCTTGGTTTGCATTTTTTTTTCTTGTGTGCGACAACCTACAGAAACGTTGTAACACAATTCATTACAACCGTTTAAAGAGATAAGATATCTATATTTATACAAAATCAAATATATAACGAGACAAACACAAAGTAAATAAAACACAAAAATGAAAATAGAAAAAATAATGGAGACAAATTGGAATGAAGAAAGAAAACAAAAAATAAAAGAAAATTTGAAAGGTGAAAGAAAAAAACAAAAATAAACAAAAATAAACAAAAAATTATTGTATGTGAGAGAAAGAACTTTGTAGTTATGAGAGAAAAGAGGATAAAGGATTGGGGAGGGGAAGCCAAGTATTCTATTCTAAAGCTACTTCTGCGGCTCCGGCAGTTTCTTCATCAGTACTATCTGGGTTGAAATCTAAAACATCTTCTTTTTGAGGAGCCAAATTCTTAGCGTCAGGATCGGAACCAGTATCTTGTTGTTGTGAGTTATCGCTATTGGACGAACCTTCCGATGAAGATATAGTGATTTTGTTTCTTCCGCTATAATTATTGAAGATGGTCTTTGAACTCATTTTTAAGAAATCTAATTGCTCTTGCATGAAACCGTCACACAACGATCCCCAGTTTGCAGATTCAAAATGTTTGAATTCAATTTTCTTTTCACAGACGTAGTGGTTGATTACGTTCCAAATAAATGATTCTAAATCAAAGTTGAACTGTGGGAATTCTTCACCCAAGTTTCTGATCTTGTTACCATCTAAATCAAAGGTGTATCTTTTTTCGACAATGTTAAATGGGTCCATCTTAGGGTCATGAACGTGATAAAACAGAGGCATTGAGTTGGTTGGTAAGAAAGATTCAGAGTAGTATTTATCATAATCGTATTTGAAATTATCACCTTGTTTGGCAATGGCATCGTCAATTTTTTGTTTAACATTTTGTAAGTTTTTATAGTCAACCAATGGATCGTATTGAATAATTGAAGAATGTTCATAGTTTTGTTCAGAGTTATACCAACCGTAAGCACGATCAGCCATCTTGTAAACTTGGTAGTATGGTAAGTTATAATAATGAGCAGCAGCAACAAAAGTTTCCTTATCACCTTCACCAGCACCACCTTGAGATAGT
This sequence comes from Ogataea trehalophila, assembly GCA_003707645.2. Classification (NCBI taxonomy): domain Eukaryota; kingdom Fungi; phylum Ascomycota; class Pichiomycetes; order Pichiales; family Pichiaceae; genus Ogataea; species Ogataea trehalophila. Next base: position 67,804 of record PPKI02000044.1, read on the forward strand.
AATGGATAGTAACCGTAAGGACCATCGAAATTGTAGTACAACGATAGCAATAAAGTACGGAAATGGACTTTTTTGTTGATTAACATTTCACCAGATTCGGTTGTGAAATCAGGGATGGTTCCTTTTCTATCGTGGTAAGGAATAGAAGAAAATGGATCGTAGTCCTTTTCACTTGTTGTTCTGTAGTACTTTGGATCGGTGTGGAAATCGTTCAAATGTCTAACTTGTTCAGTGCCAATGGTTTGCCCAGTGATTTTATAGAACAATGGAGACGTTGTTCTTCTCCAGAAATCTGGCCAAGTGATCATATTATAATCCTTGTAAAGTTCAGATGTGAACAATGGATCTGGGTTACCAACAGGGAAAGTGTCAGAATCTAGCAAGAACGCATTTTCAAAAGAAGATGCCAATAGTGCAAATGCTTTGTATTGATAACCACTAACTTCGAATTTTTTTAAAGTTTCTTTACCGAAAACTCTGTTCATTTCAACACATCTGGCGTTTAATGCTGGTAAAATTTGATCACAATATTCAAATTCGTAATCGGATTCATCCGGTAAGATAACTTCAACTGGCATAGTAGAACCAACTTTTCTTAATGTTTCGATACCTAAAAGAGCAAACCAAGAATATTTACCACCACCAACGATAACGTAACCGTCACCTTTATAGAAATTTGGCTTGAAATCAGGTAAACCTTTAACAACAGCTTCGTGTTTTAGTGTCAAATCGTTAACAAAGTGAGAAGGAAATTTAACAAATTGACTACAATCATTTTCTGATAATCTATCCCAAGTTTGGGCAAAGAATAAAACGTTTTCAATGAATGGTTTACCATCTTTCAAAACCATTCTTTCTTCCAATGGGTAACTCAATTGGTTTCTTCTCATCAATTCAAAGATTTCAGTGAAATAATTTTGGAAAGTGATATCACCTTTCAAAACGTCTTCGGTTTTAATCTTATTCAATGCTTCTTCCGTAGCAGATTGATAACCTGTCAAAGGCAAATATCTATCATCGTTTCTTTGACCCTTTGACTCATCAATTGATGAGGATTTCGAGTTTTTGGTGTTACCAGAGGAACCACCTTTAATATTTCCAGCTTGATCCAAGTTGAAATATAAATTTTTCAAATCTTCTGAATCTTGAGGGGTGGATGATTGAACAGCTTCTGGTGTTTCTTGGCCTTTTTGGGCGTCGTTTTGTAAAGGAGATGATTTGGATGTTGATTTAGAAGGAGATGAATGTATTATGCTCTCTACTTGATTAAAAGTACTTGCTATAGAATCTGTTGTTATCTTAAGTGGAGATGTGTTTGTTGCGCTTATTAGCAGGAGCACAATTGATATCAGGACTGCTAGTATTAGAGTCTTTGCTCTTTTATTTCTGCTGAAAAATGACATTTTTTGAATAATTAGATTAGTTTATATTATATTTCCTTCTTTTTTTTCTGCTTAGCTGGGATTATGAATAAATTTGAAAACAAAAAAGATGCTATAGTTATATGAGTATTGGATTGATTTATATGACAAAAAATTAAATGATGAAGTTTGAGTATAGATATATTAGATGAATTGAAGTTGAGATTAGTAGTCTTTCGTTTTCTTTGAGTAAGTTTAGTAAAGAACAAAAGTAATATTATGATAAAAAAAACAAAAAAACACAGCAAAACAAAAAGAAGCAATAAGATCAAGATAGATATAAAATATTTAGTATCTTTAAATTGGATTGTACTGTTCTAAAAAGGAAAAAAGAACGTTCGATCCCTTGATGTCTTTGTTGCTTATGCTCGATCTGAAAGTGTGATAGATTGAGGTTACAGATGGAAGAATGTTCTAACCAAGAGTTATAAAAAAAGCTGTAAGCTGATAAGTGCTGACTGGTGTGAGTATATGAAAAGGAAACACAGAGGGAGAAACGCAGGACACGAGAATAGAAATAGAAAATAGAAACAAAAGAGGAAGAGAGACAAAATCAGGTGAAATGAGATAGAATGGATAAAATGATAACAAAATTGAGAAAAGAGAAACAAAGAAAATTAAGAAACGACGGCAGAAAAATTCGATTTTGCATAGTATTAAGTTAGACAGTCCAGCGTCGATCGTCGGTGGTGGCAGGGGTAGAGAGCGGAAATTTTGCTGTTTTCTTTTCAGTTTTACGGTTACGCGGTGACAAAAAAAACAATAACAACAATAAACTTGTCGTGTCTGAAAAGAGAACAAACTAAAAAGAAAAAATTACCCGGCCTAAAGTTCCTTGCAAACGAGAAAAACCTTTTTTTTTCCTTCCTTAGTAGAGTTAGTTGGGTGAACAAGAATTATTATATTAAAAAAAGAGGTGAGGGCGTGTACGAAACCAGCAGTGTAAGATAAAGATTATGTATGTGTGTAAGTATGGATATATATATATAGTGGATATACATAAAATTGCTTTGTTAAGTTTTGGCGTATTATATATTACCAACAAACCTTACATCGAATAATTGTGATATATCTATTCCTTTTCAGTTCAACTTAGTGTGTTTTTTTTCTCTCTTTTTTATTCATTCAAGATATATATATATATATATGTATATATATATACACTATCTGCCATGTACAAAAGAATAGACGCCTCTTCCACCTCTGGTTCATCTATGAACAACAGTGTTAATTCGTTCATGCAATTTGCATCAAACTTGTACAAAAATTACAAGTACCTATTGATTTCAACACTTTCTGTTTTCTTAATCTTGAATCTATTAGTGTCTTCAAACAATAATAACAATCCATCCTCTTTTAGCTTGTCCCAAATTTATACAAAAGATGTTGCATCATTCAACAGTTTAAACCAAAATAACAACACTATCACCCTCTCCAAACCACCAAAGAAAAATGTCAAAGATATGTTCACCATTGAATCTAGATTAAACTACTTCTTCCCATTCAAATCAAGCGAAGATATTGAAAATAACATTTGGCAAATGTGGTTGACTAAGTTAGACGATAAAGATTTCCCAGAAGATTGTAAAACTCATATTGAACGTTGGAGATCCATCAATGATAACTACAACCATAATTTCATTACTATTGTGGAAGCCGAAGAAATGGTTGTTGATTACTTGAAACCAAACGTTCCTGAAGTTGTTGATGCTTTGAGAAGTTTACCAAACGACAGATTGAAGTTTGAATTTTTGAAATATTTGGTTGTTTACATATCGGGTGGTTTGTTCGCTGATATTGATACCGTTGACGTTAAACCTTTGAAATATTGGTTTGATTCCAAATTGATTGGTACCAAACTAATGGTTGGTATCAATTCAGATTACAACGACTTGAATTGGGAAAAATTATACAACAGAAGATTATCATACTCAACCAACTTATTTAGAGCTAAATCCCATCATCCATTTTTAGCCAAATTGATTTCAAGAATAACATTTATTTGTTTTACTCAAAAGGAATTGATTCAATCAACAAATTGGAATGAAGCTTTCCAAAACGTTGATGCTAACGGAGAACCATTAATCCAGTTTACAGGTTCTTCAATTTTCACAGACACTTTGTTTGAATATTTAAACAATTTAGATAATGCGGTTTTCATTAGAGTTGCTAAAAACGATAACGATAGGGATCCAAAACCAATTGTTGGGCCACAAATACCAGAGGATCAAAGGTTCAGTTATAGGTCATTCAGTGGTATCATTGCACCAACACAAATCGATGATATTGTTGTTATGCCATTAATCACTTTCAATGGATTAGAAAGTGGTGCTAATGGTGCATTGAGTGATGAATACGATAATAACGACGAAAAAGTTGGTTATGAAAAGTTTTACTATGCTAGATCTTTAGGATTAACAGTTTGGAGTAACAAGAGACAAAAGATTGAAAGTAGTTAAATATATGCATGTATAGATATTTTATCATATCTTTATTATGTAAGCAAACATAAAACTCGAATAATTAATTCTCAATACAAAAATAAAGACTATATATATATATATATTTATTACAAAAAGGTTAATTAAAAGTTAAAAATAGGGTTTCTGTATAAGAAAATCTTGACATTCTACATTGATACAAGTGGTTTGTTTATCTGGCTGGTGGTGGGTGGTGGCTGTCCTTTCTTTAAAAGAAACGAATGCAAATGTACTCTTGTTTGATTGTTTGTTAACTTTATTACTGGCTGTTTTAAGAAAAAGTTGGGTTGTTTAGTTAGATCAACAAGGGGGACAGGTGGATTAGTTGGAAAATCCCTATTATAATTTAAATATAGAGTAATAAACGATTAGATGAATTTCATGTGTTTTTTCGCTTTTGACTGTTTCCGGTTGATTTCCGAAACAAAAAGACGCGTTAGAGCGGTAACTTTTCCGATAAAGACTAAAGAAATACCAAGCAGAAATTAAAACTAAAATTTCTAAGCAAAAAAAAAAAGATTAAAAAAAGCAAACTAAAATAAATATAACAATAATAGAGATATGTAAAATTGATTTGTTGTTAGTGTACCTTTGCAATGGTGTATACTACAAAAAGTATTGTTGGGGGATAACAGGTACCAGAGAAAAATTGAACAAGATGGATGGACGATGAGGATGGGTGCTGGGCATTGCGTGTCTATAACAATAACAATAGTAGCAGAATATAATATACATATATATATATATATTATTTATCTCACTCTATAACTATATATAACATATACTAATTTTATGTAGTGTAATTATATGTGTGCGTGTCTGTACACAGCCGTGATGGAAATAATAATTAATTGAACTTTCTTTGCACACGTGACTCAATCAATAATGATTGGAAATAGAATATATTTTATCTATTTGTTTTTTCACTCAACTATCAGAACAAAAAAAACTCCCTAGATTTATGGATTGGCCATGTTGATACTCTGTTTCTTATTATACGGTGACATCTCATATCAAAACTATCAAAGTCTCCGTATATGTCTAGCTATTCACTTAATTATTAAGTGTCGTGTATGAGTAAATCTCAACTACTACCTAAGTAGAACTACTAAAAACACGATGTACGTGCGAAATCCAAAAAAAAATGAGACTAGAGAGAGAGACAACGAGAAACCAAACAAAATTGCAAAAGAAACTATTGCAACGCAAACGTCAGCAAATTTCTGGCATCTTACTATGAAATCGGTATAATCTAAAATCTTATTATTTTGATCACTCTCTTTTGTTTGTTATTGAAAATAGGTTACTTCTTTAACTGTACATTATTAATTTAGATATAATTACATCAACACCATATTGATTGTCAAATCAGATTTTTAATTAGTTTAACCATAAACATAACAATTTTTTTTCAAATAACAACAAAAAAACACGCTTTTCTTGTGTCAACAATTCATTTTTTTTATTTCACATCATAGTATAGTTCATCTATTTTACCTGGCATTGCTGATATCTACTGCTGTTTCTCATATAGTAGCAAATTAAAAAAGACAACGTCAACATAAAGAACCTCTGTTTTTTTTTTTTCTTCTTCTAATTCTCCAATTTGCATTCAAAAGAAAAAAAAGATCCCACAACAACAAAGCAAATATTCCGACAAAAAGATCAATTAATTACAATTCCTTCAAAGTCCAAATTATATCAATATATAATCATAATAAATATCGATATAATCATATACACACAATACAAAAATGAACAAGTCATCCCCATATAGAGGAATCACCTCCACTAGTTCATCCTCAGCCGGTTCACCAAAGTTTAAGAAAATCTCAATCTTTATTGGTTTATTACTTGGTTTCATCATTTTCAAATTTAGTACCAATTGGTCCATGAATGCTGAAGAAAAAATCATTACTGAAGCTTTAAACAATTTCTACAGATTGAATCCAAAATCGAGAGGTGCCAACCCATATGATGCCTCGGTTACAGCTGATAGAATAGCTAAATTCTTCCCATACAACGAAACTCCAAGAAGAATCGAAAAATCAATCTGGCAAATGTGGAAAGTTAAATCAACTGATCCTGATTTCCCTCATAAAGATTTAGTCAACAAATGGAAGAATGAAAACCCAACTTATAAATACAACCTATTAACTGATGATGAAATTTTAGAAGTTTTGAAAATACATTTCAAAGATACAACGCCTGAAGTTTTAGAAGCTTTTGAAATGTTACCAAATAAGATTATTAGATCCGATTTCTCAAGATATTTATTGATCTTTTTGAATGGTGGTGTTTATGCTGATATTGATACCGATTTACAAAAGCCTGTTGATACATGGTTTGATTCAGATAGGAACGTTGGGTTTGTTGTTGCCGTTGAAGAAGATATCAACGTTGAGAACTGGCAACATTACATGACTAGAAGAATTCAATTCGAACAATGGACTTTCAAAGCTAAGGCTAGACATCCAATTTTAAGAAAATTAATTGCAAAGATTGTTGAAACAACTTTCCAAGCCAAAAAGAACGATAAATTACAAGCTTACTACAAAGATTTCAAAGGAGTTGATAGATGTGCATCAGTTGATATCATGGAATGGACCGGACCTGTTGTTTGGACCGATACAATTTATGCACACTTGAACTCAATGGATAACCCAACCATTGTTGACATTGATCAACAAAGAGATATTGGTGGGGAATTGTATGGCCCTGAAACTAATGAAGTCATTTCATGGAAATTCTTTGCTGGTTTAAGAGCTCCTGCCATGTTGGATGACGTTGTTATTTACCCAAGAGCCTCTTTCAGAGAGGATAAAGAAAATAACTGTGGTAAATACTGTTATGTTCACCATCAATTTGGTGGTTCTTGGAAGAACAACGGTAAAGGTGAAATTAAACCTGGTGAAGAAGGTTATGAAGGCCCAACCCCTGGTGAAGTTGAAAAATTGAGAGAAGTTTCCAAAAGAGAATTGATTGAAGATTCTGAAGGTGAAGATTCTGAAGGTGAAGAAACTGTTAAATTAAAGAAAAGATGCTTGTACCCATACAACGCCTACTAAGTATATCTGTATCATTTTAACCCATTTCTCTTTTTCCATTCGTTCATTCATTCATTATTACTATTAGTGTGTTTTTTTATTGTTTTACTCTTTTTTCTATTCCCATTTATTTGTGTTTTTTTTTATTGCTCTGATGCTTTTATATACTTGAGTTTCCTCATATATTCTATATATATGTATGTATCCATGTATATATATATATCTACATTTATTTCAAACACCAATTCCTTTTTTGTTTTGTTTCCATGTTATGTTACATACTCTACTGTCTATCTTCAAGAATACACTGAACCAAAAAAAGGGCCAAAATCCTTAAACACAGTCAGCATAACAGTCACGCACACCTTTAAACTTCACACGCGACTTGTGCTCAAAAGTTTTCCAGTGCAAGAGCGTTGAATTTGATCATAGTGTGTTTTTTTTTTGATTCTTCAAAAACCGAATAATGAGACTTTACATATTTTTATAAGTAATTAAAAGCTAGCATTAGATTGACACTATCGTTCGACACAGCATTAAATAACAACAACAATAAGACATCACAACAACATATACAAGAGGATGATGTTTTCCACCATATTCAAAAGGTTTTCATCAACGATAGAACCGCTTACAACAAAGCAACTAGTGTCCCCATCATCGATCCCATTTGTTGAATCATCTCCATTTTTAGTTAACAAATCGCAAGAAGCAAGAAGAATAAGAAAAAGATTACTTTCTCGTCCAGGCTTAATTGCTAAGAAACGTGGTATGACCTGTTTCTACACCAATGTCGGAAAAAAATTACCAGCAACAATACTAGAAGTTGAACAATTGGAAGTTACTTATAACAAGACATTGGAGAAGAACGGCTACTATGCCGTGCAATTAGGTTACGGTTACAAACCTAAAAACCAAACAAAATCAATGCTAGGACATTACAGAAATGCACAAGTGTCGCCAAAGGAGAAACTATTCGAATTTGAAGTTAAAGACGCTGAAGGTTTACTCCCATTAGGCCACGAATTGAAAGCTGATCATTTCAAAATTGGCCAACTCATTGACGTTATCTCGAAATCTAAAGGTAAAGGTTTCAGTGGTGTTATGAAACGTTGGAATTTCCATGGTTTAAAAGCTACACACGGTGTCTCGTTGGCACATAGATCCGCTGGTTCCACTGGTCAAAACACTTCACCTGGTAGAGTGTTGCCTGGTAAAAAGATGGCTGGTAGATTAGGGCACGATTATGTTACTATTAGTAATTTGGTTGTGCTGGATGTCAATGCTGAAAAAGGTTATATATTGGTGAAAGGTGGTGTTAGTGGTGCCAAAGGTTCGTTTGTTAAGATTAGAGACGCTTTGAAAGAATATGGTTCTCATTTAAGTGTTACCCACAAAAACATAAGTAAATAAACTGATACGAAGCAAAATAAAAGGTCGGTGATTGAAATGCTTTTTTCTTTTTTTTTATATTCAATAGTAATTCATCTTTCTGTATATATATGTATATTGTATAAAAAAAGAATCCCGATATTCTTTATTTATGTGTTTTTTTACAACTCAAATCCATTTTGTCCGTGATTTACTAAATTGAAATTAATTTAAGCAAACAAAGAAGTAAAAATAAAAACTCCACATGATAGATATAAATATAACGTACGTCGAAGAAAAGCTTACTAACAAACTAAAGAAAATGGGAGATGTGTAGACTGTCATCTAATACACTCCTTAATAACATCATTGACCAATTCTAAAGAATAAGCAGGGCCAAGCCCATGGCACATTTCCGTCCCTCTCAATTTCTCCATAATTAAAGGAATATCCAGCTCCAAATCCTCATTAATCAACGAAACTTCGTTCAAATAATCCCAAAGTGCAGAGACGGTTAACACTTCTTGGTTATCTTCTTTGTATTTCTGTGAATGAAGAGTAAGGCCACGCACTTCGATTGGTTCGTCGGTTAAGTTAACGATGTTGTGTTTTTGCTGCTGCTGTTGTTGTTTTTGTTGAGGTGTACCACTATCATCATCGTGCATTTCAACGTCGTCGGAATTTGTATTTTTGGCAGAATCAGATGCAGCTTTTGCACCAACTAAATGTTTGTCGATGTCAACTATATCTGTTATGAATTCCTCTCTACTTTTAGGGAAATCAAATTTCTTACTATGATTATTTTTATTTGTACATTCGTAATTCGTATTGCCGTTTTCACAATCAAACCCATTAGTAGCAGCTACGTTTTGATTGGTACCATCAATGGAATGTTTGTTTGATTTTTGTAAAAGTTTATTCTCCATATCAAGTAATAAGTTCTCTTTGGTTAAATCTTCCAATTGTCTCAACAATTTTTGCTTTTCGGTTTCGGATTGATTTAATTTATTAGAGAGTTCTTTCAACTTCCCCTCCTTACGTTCACGGAAAGCTCTTTGCGCAGCTCTATTTTGAGCTTTTCTTTTCAAATGTAGTTCCTGTTCAGTTAAGTCTTTGTCGTTTTTGGATGAGGATGTATCAGAATGGGATTCCCCAGTTGGTGAGTGATTTTCTCTCAAAGGTTGAACTTGGTTATCAGCTTCCATTGTGGCACTGTTACTACTGGTAGTGGTATTTCTTTTAAGCCCATATTGATTTGAGTTCAATGAAGGAGGAGTTCGGTCAACCATATTCAAAGTATCACTAATCTCATATTTTAAGCAGTCATCGTTCAATCCACCACTATCGTTAACTAGCCCGGGTGGTAATCTGTACTGATCCATTTGTTGTTGATGAAACATATGGTCTGTTAAGTTTTGAGCTGTCAATTCTTGTGTTGCTGAATTTGATGGAATTGGTGATTGGGTATTAAGGTTGTTATGGTTATTATTACTAATGTGGATATTATTGTTGTAGAATCCGTTTAAACCATTGTCATTTGATTGTTGTTCCACCAATGGAGATTTTATGTATTCGTAACTGTTGTCCAATGGTGAAGTTGACGGATGATCTTGCTGTTGATTCTGTTGGTTTTGGTGGGTATACTGATCCCAAAAGTCAGGAGTATTAGAGCCAACGTTCATTATTTTATGGGGTAAGATTAACTCTAGGTTCAGAAAGATATGTATTTTTGTATGTGTGTGTGTTTTTGCAGGGATATTCTTTCTTCAAAACACAAAGTTTAGATCCAGAAATTATTAAATGTGGTTATTGTTTCAGTGGCTGTGTTGTTTGATGGTGTTTATTGATCATATATATAGGTATTATTGCTCATAAAAGAGATTTGATCAGGGTGATTGGTGGAATTGAGACGGGATTAAAATTAAGTCTAAAGGTAGTTTTTTGGCCAAGACGGACTGGTTTTTTTTTTTTTTGACTACGAGTGCGCTACTTCTAAGTTGGGGGGCTATATTAATTGATAAATAAATAAACTAGTTAGTTGACTGATTTATACTAGCATCGAGCTAGTAGTTGATGGTTACTATAAGGCGTTCAATGATGCTTACTGTGCATTTCATTATGTTTATATAAATTTTATATAGATATATAGAGTGTTAAATATATACATGGGGTTAGGAAAAGAGGGAAGGAGGGAAATAGTATAAAAATGACCAGATGAATTCGTTGGATGCTGTCAATAATAAATAAACTGGACTGAATAATACCGTACTTAATCCGATTCAAGTAACATAAGCACGATGATAAAACATGGTAAATATAATAGTGAATAAGTTGATCATTTAACTTTCTTGTTCTTTAATTTGATGGTTTCACCGTTCAAGTAAATACCTTTACCTTTATAAGGCTCAGGTGGATGCATGTTTCTCAATCTACCGGCAAACAAGTTCATTTGTTGTTTATCACAGCTTTCAAAAACTAGTAAAGTTGGGGTTGGAGAATTAACTTTGATACCTTCTGGGACTGGTAAACATTGTAAGTTACATTTACCAATCTTCATCTTGACCCATTCCACACCCTTTTCATCGGTTTCTAACATAGCTCTGTAACCGGTACCTTGAAATCTTAGTGTTGTTGAATGACCTTCAGTGACACCAATGACGGAGTTGTTGATTAATGATCTCATTGTACCCCATAATTGCTTTTGAATCTTATTTGATTCGTTTTGAATTCCAATGTTAATCTTTAAATCTTTTTCGTCTTGATCCAATTTCAAGAAATCGGGTATTGCTATATCCATTATACCTTTTGGGCCTTGAATTGTAACTAGTTTGGTTAATCTGATTGATTGTGAGCCTTTTGGAATGATTTTAGGATGTAGTAAATTGTTTATTTGCAATTGAACTTCATTTGATAAAAAGATTGGTGAAGAACCGATGTGGGATAGGGTTTTAGAAGTTGTTGAAAAAGAACGTATTAGTGATCCCTTAAACATGATGTGTGGTTGTGTAATTTTCTACGTTTATATGCATATAACGTATATTCCTATATGATAACAGTTGTATGCTATTCATTTGTTTAATATAACACTGAAAATTGTCGGTCTTTTTTCCTCTGCGAATTTTCTTGGAAAATCGATCAATCAAAGTATGTGTAGAGGTGTAAATTAGTGGCTTTAAAATTTTTATTTTTTAGTACTCTGAATAAATGATAGAATAAAAATACATCAAGTATATATATACTTTTAATCTTTCATATACTCACCAATAGTTTATCTTATAAACATACCAAGATCATATTAATACAAAATGGTTAGAAAACTAAAGCATCATGAACAGAAACTTTTGAAAAAAGTGGATTTCCTCGATTGGAAGCAGGATCAATCTCACAGAGATACCCAGGTGATGAGAACCTATCACATCCAAAACAGAGAAGATTATCATAAATACAACAAAATTTGCGGTGAAATCCGTAAGATAGCCCACAAACTAGCATTACTAAACCCAAATGATCCTTACAGAATCAAACATGAACAATTACTATTGGAAAAATTATACAATATTGGTATACTATCTACCAAATCAAAGATATCAGATCTAGAGAATAAAGTTACAGTGAGTGCAATTTGTAGACGTCGTATTGGTGTTATCATGTGTCGTTTTAAGATGGCACAAACCATTTCAGATGCTGTCAAATTTATTGAACAAGGGCATGTCAGAGTTGGTCCAAACGTTATTACGGACCCAGCTTTCCTAATAACAAGAAACATGGAAGATTATTTGACTTGGTGTGATGAATCAAAGATCAAACAAAATGTTTTGAAATATAAGAATAAGATTGATGACTTCAATTTGTCCTAGGCTATCTTCTCTTTGGCTCAACAAAATATCTTCGTTCATTTCCTTTTTAAGATACAGAAAAAATTATAAGTATTTCTTGTTCTTTATCATAATTTCTTGTATATTAGCACGTATATATATAAGTATTCATTCAATTAATAAAGTTTGGATTTTGTCGTTATTCTCTGTACGGTGAACATGTAGTTTTATTGTTAGTCTTTCTTCTGTAGGTATTCTGATAACGGATATGAAAAAGAGGGATTTGTACAATGAGTATAAAACTGAATTAGCTAAAGTAAACTGAACAACTCGAGCATCATCTGTGTTGGTAGCATGGTACTATGACTATGAGTATGTCACATCAGTTAGTAACCCATATTAACTGGTATACTAAAATAATGGGCATCAACCCCGCTCGGAACCAAGAAACGGGATACGGGATTCAAACCAGCTCTCCGCTTCAAACTTTTTTGCCTTTAATGGTTCGTCCCTATCTATTTAATCTCTCTATCTTTGTTCATTTTCCCGAAGACGCACAGTACAACCATATTCAAGTTAGATTATTTAACTACAACAAGGCTATAAACAAGGCTATAAACAAGACTATAATCATGGCAACGCTATCAAACTTGAATCCAGCAGCAACTGAAATCACTACAATTGCGTCGGATTTGCTAACAAACTTCACAAGCACAAACCCGAAACCAAATGCATACGTTAAATCCCAACTAGTCTCAATTAAAACCCATTTAACTTCATCGATTGATTCTCTTACTGAAGCACTCTATCTTGATTTTCATAGACCAAAAGCTGAAACAGAATTTTGTGAATTTGGTCCGGTTTTATCAGAGTTAAACTATCTCATTAGTAACTTCCAATCTTTGTTAAAGGATGAAAAACCAAAGTTCTCTATAGTGCCAACTTACACAACCAGTATCAAAGTTGAAAAGATTGCTTTGGGTGCTGTTTTGATTATTGTTCCGTTTAATTATCCGTTAATGCTTTCCCTTTCACCGTTGATTGGTGCATTGGCAGCTGGGAATAACGTGTGTCTGAAGTTGCCATTTGATAACTGTCCCGCCTTTTGTGAGGCATTGACAAAAATGCTTATTGAAGCTGTTGATTCTAGTTGCTTAAAGATTGTCAACGGTGGCATTGACGAGAATGTGGCTTTATTGAAACAAAAGTGGGATAAGATCTTGTTTACGGGCTCCACTAACGTTGGTAAGGTTATCTTATCAAGTTGTACCGAGAATTTAACCCCTGTTCTTTTAGAGTTGGGAGGTAAATCACCAACTTTCATTACTGGGCATGCTTCCAATTTGGACAAATCTTTGAAAAGAATTTTGTGGGGAAAGTTTAATAACGCTGGTCAAACATGTATTGCACCAGATTATATTGTTTTACATTCATCTATTTACGATGACGTTCTACAGAGACTGTTGAAATTGATGGACATAATGTATCCTGATGGTGCTGATAAGGATGCAGATTATACACACATTGTTAACAAGAGATCTTTCGATAGATTGACGACATCATTATCGGAAACAAAGGGTCAAATTTTGTACGGTGGTTCATCGGACTCAAGTTCAAATTACATCCAACCAACCATTGTCACCAACGTTGAATTCAATGATTCGTTAATGAGTCAAGAAATTTTCGGACCAATCTTACCAATCATAAAATACGATGATTTAACGCAAACAATTAGCACCATTAGATCCCAATTTGATACTCCGTTAGTCACATATATTTTCAGTGATTCAACCTCTGAAATCAATGAAATTAAAACTATTAGATCAGGTGCTGTTTCAATCAATGAAACGTTGTTCCATGCTGCTATTCACTCTGTGCCATTTGGTGGTGTTGGGCAATCGGGCTCTGGTGCTTACCATGGTAAGTATTCAATAGATGCATTCACCCATCAAAGAACCGTCATTTCTCAGCCATTTTGGAACGAGTTTTTGTTAAAGAGTAGATATCCACCTTATGATATGAAAAAAGTCAGAGAAACTGTGCAATTGTTTAAAATTGATATTTCGTTACCTGTCTTAGATATTAAATCGTTGTTTTCCTGGTGGTTACTCTATGGTATTGGTGTTGGTGTTGGTATTGGTATTGGTATTGGTATTGAAAGATCTAAATGATAACCCTTTTTCATTCCTCTCTATATTGTAATTTTCATCTGTGATTCAATCTTTTATTTGTGTACTTTTGTGTTTTTCCGAACCCCCTATGTTCTTTATGGTGATTAGTATCTGCAACTCAATCATATATTTCTTTGTTCTTGTTTGTTTTCCTCTCTAAAATGAGTCCAACAGTAAGGGGGATTATCCCACGATAACCTATGTAAGTGTAAATATCCATGTATATAGAACTATAAAATCAAAATTTAGGGTATATAATTCACATATCATCCATATCAACATCATTCAAATCATCCAGATCTAATCCTAAATCATCCATGTCATCAACAACAGTGACATCTTGTTGTTGACCATCTAGTTCTTGCATTGGTAATTGAGTGTCATCATCGATTTGTCCTTCCCGTTGTTGTTGTTGTTGTTGTTGTTGTTGTTGTTGTTGTTGTTGTTGTTGTTGTTGTTGTTGTTGTTGTTGTTGTTGTTGTTGTTCAACTTCATTTTCTTGTTTAACTTTATCTGTTGGAGATATTGGTGATCCTTGTTCGACAGGTTGTTCATCTTTTCCTTTCGCTAGCAATGGTAATGATGATGCTTCGCACATTGCCGTTGTTGTTGCAGTAGTAGTAGTTCTTGTTGCTGTGGTTGCAGTTGTAGCTGCTGGTTTCTCGTCAATAACCTTCAACACCTTATCTAACTCTTCAATTTCTTCATTGAGCTTATAACCATTGACCCAAGTAGCCTTTTTATTGATCTGAATAGGCAACAAATTAATCTCCTTTAATTGTGAATTGATCTTATTGTCCAATATTTTAATCTCTTGACGTAATCCTATACCTGTACTAGATAAATTTTCATAGAAATTACAGACATCCTTCTTAAAATTAGCAGTGGTTAAGATTCGGTTGCCGTTTTGTTTACCCGTTTTCAAATCGGCCAATGTTGATGATAAACTGTCCAAAAGAGACACTATTTTTGAGTCAATTTCATGAAGGGAGTCCAGACGGGTTTGAATATACGATATATCTTTTTCAGTTGACATTATATGTGTGTATGTCGGTTAACTATTTAAGGGTTGTGAGAATTGAAAAGTGGATAACAAACAGCCAGTGTGTTTTCGTATCTATCTTCATACCGAACCCTCTATAAACTACCCACGCCTTTTCTTATTATGTCACGTGCATTTATATCACATGAGCTTTTGATAGCTTTTAGAATAGTCAACTAGCCACCATCAGCCACTTTGCCACTTTAACCTTCCACAGTCACAGAGGTATTTCTTCTTTGGGACCTTTACTCCTGGCACCGCTTCGATGGTGTCAGTGTAAAAAAAAATCTTTATGTCTTTGCTCGCTCTAACTATTCTTTCAGCGCTGCCTCTGTCTCTGTCTCTCTCAATTACCTAACAATTCTTACTACCATTGCAGTTGGATGGTGACGGTTCGTGGATTGTTGGAGGTGTTTGGTAAAGAAAAACTTTGTAGGTAGTTTTTCTAATCAAGAGTCGATATAAGTGGTTTTTAACTTTTCTGAAATTTATCTACACACATAGTTAAATAAACTTCCACTTTTATTAACAACAATTAATTGAAAATGTCTGACGAAGTCGTTGAAGTTTTAGTTTTAAGAGGTACCTTAGAAGGTAAGTCGGCCCATAATAAACCACCCAAAAATCAAATGAAAAATTTCATAAATTATCAATCCTTTTGAGTTGTCTTAATAATGAATACATCAAGAAATTACCACTACTGAATTCAACATCATAGTAACCAAATACTCTGAATCAATTGCTGTTGAAGTGGGTTGATTTATCCAGCACTTCAGAGAGGTGTTGTGACTTCTCTAAGAACAATATGGATTCAAGTTCACCTATCATGATTTTGAATAGATTGCATAGAGATTATTGTCATTCATATTTAACAAGCAATAGTTGCATCGTTTTACAGCAATTATTTTAAATGATATTATCTACACATTTAAATAGACTAAGCAAAGAAGATCAAGTGGTCCTACTGAAAAATTAATTTACACTAGTAGCAGTTACAATATCAATATCAATATCAAAAGCTAAATAAGACAGTTAAAGGATGATAGTTCAAGAGATTCAAATCAACCAATCCAAACATAATATCCCAAAAAGACATCTACTAACATAGACTAAAAATTTTCCCCTTTTAATTTTTATTACAGGTCACAACGGTTGGGTCACTTCATTGGCTACCACCCCAGCTAACCCAGATTTATTATTATCTGCTTCAAGAGATAAGACTTTAATTACTTGGCAATTAACCAGAGATGAAAACAACTACGGTGTTGCTAAGAGAGCCTTAAAGGGTCACTCACACATTGTTCAAGACTGTACCATTTCTCCAGATGGTTGTTTTGCCATTTCCGGTTCTTGGGATAGAACCCTAAGATTATGGAACATTGAAGATGGTGAATGTGTTAAGAGATTAGTCGGTCACACTGGTGATGTCTTATCCGTTTCCATTTCAAACACCTCAAGACAAATTGTTTCTGCTTCAAGAGATAAGACCGTTAAGGTTTGGAACACTTTAGGTGCTTGTATGGCTACCTTACAATCCCACTCCGACTGGGTTTCCGCTGTTAGATTCTCTCCATCAGACCCAACTACCGTTATCTCTGCTGGTTCCGATAAATTGGTTAAGGTAAGTTTAAACTTTCTTTCATTGCAATGTCTTTTTCCTTTTATTATATCTTTTTTCAAGATCTTCATCACCATTACGACAAGGCCTTGATTTTTCAAACAGAATATTCAAATGATGTATTAAATATTTGCTACTTCGGACGGAAGCCTATCTGCTTTCGAATGAGACATAAACATTTATCACCAAGATCTCTGATGAATTATACCAATAGGAATCAAGGATTTAAAGAAGCTGAAAAATGATATATATAGAATGATTTGAAAAACGACAGCACTCAAATCATCATTTGAAATAGCTCTTTACTAACATAAAATTCAAATCTATGATTTTTTACAATTTCTGATAATCTAGGCTTGGGATACTTCCGACTTCTCTTTATCTGCTGATTTCGTTGGTCACACCGGTTACGTTTCATGTATCACCGTTTCCCCAGATGGATCTTTATGTGCCTCCGGTGGTAAGGATGGTTCCATTATCTTATGGGATATGTCCTCAAAGGAAACTTTATACACTTTAATTGCTGGTGACGAAATTAACGCCTTAGCCTTCTCTCCAAACAGATATTGGTTATGTGCTGCTACTTCCACCTCCATCAAGATTTTCAACTTACAAGAAAGAGCCTTGAAGGATGAATTAAAGCCAGAAGTTGCTGAAGGTAAGACTCCAGAATGTGTTTCTTTAGCTTGGTCTGCTGATGGTCAAAACTTATTCTCTGGTTACACTGATAACGCTATTAGAGTTTGGCAAGTTATGACTTCCCAATAAATTATTTAATCTTTTTATAATTTGTTTTCGGAAGTTTTACAACATGTTTGATAAGTTTTTTTTTGACAAATTCTTGGATTTGAACTTTAATTTAATCTTTTAATCTGTTTATATGTAAGTTTATTTGTTAAGAAACCAATATAAAAAATACATTTTTGTTTTTATTAATATTAAAAAAAATTATTCCTATCTTTTTGAAAAGTGATATATAATAAAAGAATGCCAATTGTATTGTAGAAAATACGTAAGTAAAAATAACTAGTTATACGTATGTATGTTTCTTTGTCTACATGTTATTCCTATCGTGTTCCAGGTTCATCATCAATCCGTCAACTTTATCAATAATTTGAATCATTGCAAACTCCAAAGCTTTTTCCCTTGCGGATTCCAAAAACTTTTCAGAATTCTCATAGTCCCTCTTATCGTAATAGATAGCACCTAATGAATACAACGACATTGCTAAACAAGATTGCAATTTCAAATCGTTGTCGTTTCGTTTAGCAGTCCCAGAAGTGGATGATGAAATCAAACTCAAATACATCAACTCAGACATTCTTAAAGCTTCAATCCTATTGGATTCCTCAGTTTTCAAATATTTCTTCAATTGTCTCAGTTGTTCTTCATCTTCTAGTAATTTAACGTCAGTCATTCTTTTGTTTAATCTCTTTATATTCAATTCATGGTCTTGCGATTTGTAATAGTATGCAGTGGCGATGTTTTGAATAACGGTGCCTAGGTAAATCGGTTGTAAATCACTTAATTTCATCCATAATAGATTCGACTGCATCAATGAAATTGATATTTCCGGTTTATTTGAAATCGTTAATGTTGAATACAAATCTTTAGCAGATATCAAATCGGATAAAAAAACAGGTAATTTAGGAAACCACTGACTCCAAAATTCCAAAGATTTATCGTTTAAGTAGAGGGTAATGAAATGTTTCTTGCTTGGCCAATCTGATATTTTTAAAACATCCCAAATTTCAAAGTTCTGTTTCGATGTTCCCAAAGTGCTTAAAAATCCCCATTTTTCACGCAATCGAGATTCGGCAAAAATTAACCGATCCCACAACTCAGTCAACAACTCTTCATCAACTCTTTGTTGTGTCATTGAAACTAATTCAATTAACCTAGTATTGACCAGTAAGTCCCTTTGAATAGTCAAATCAATAAACTCTTCATCAACTTGGCCATTAACCAATTTAGAAAACAAAAAATTGGATAACTTAGTATATGTTTCGATCTCCAAGTCATACTTTTCCAATTTTTCATACATCTGAGCGATCTTCAAAACTATTCCGGTGTATCTCCTATCCAAATCGTCCATTCCTTCCTCCTTAGCATATGTCAATGCCAGTTGATAATGTTTTAATGCTTTCAAGTAATTGTAGTCTTCTTTGTCGGATTCGGCCCATAATGCTGCCCTCAATGATCTGCTAACCTTGCTCGAGAAGGGATTCCATGGTTGCCAGAGGTATAGGATACTTGAGGTTGACACAATTGCAGCAATCGTTATTTGAATTCTTCTAAACCATTTCTTTTTGTTAACCTCTTGTTTTTGGTATTCTTTGTACTTGCCATCTTCGATTTGTTGTGAATTCTGGAACTTGTTCAATGTTTGTTGCTGCGGCTGGTAAAAGTTTCTGATTGCAAAGGTTGTAAAAAGTTTGGTTGTGGGATGGCTTAACCTGAACCTTTTTGAGTTGTTTGTTACATGATAGTGTATTTGGTGTCTGATTCCTATTTGCATCTTTGTTACAATAATTTATTTGTTCGACTGGTTAAGTGAATAGTGTAAAGAAAAAGACTATAAAACTGTTCTCCAGCTTTTAAGTTTTCAAGGCCACCTCAAAACGCCTTGTTTCTGAAAGTAAAAAGTAAGGTCGGAAGCGTTCTTAGAAATCACGGTTATTTGGTTCCGTCCTTAAAACTAACTATACTGAAAGCAGGAATTGGTATATATACCAATTAACTTAAATAAGATAAACAATGGCCCAGAAAGAATCAACGTACTTCATATATGACCAATCGCCAACAATGGCTGGCCATTTGGATGATTGTCTTGAGTATTCTGTGGAGATCATCATGAATAAAATTATCCGAGGTAAGAAACAAGACAAGGTAGGTATTGCTACAATTCACGATAAATCAACTTACAATCCAATGAACGATCTGGATCCTAATGATTGGTTTAACTTCAAAATTGATTCTGCCTATCAGTTCAATTGGCAATCTCTAATCGCATTAATTAACCAAAGAGTAGCTGTCAACGAGACAGCAATTACTGATTTCGAGTGTGATATACCTAGATCTTTAGCGGCAACTTTACAATTAATAGACAATTTGAACCCGAAGAATACGGCCAAACAACGAACGATGGCAAAGGAGAAGTTCACAATAATGCTAATGTCAGATTTAAAAAATGAGTCAAGTTGGGAAGGTTTGATTGAACCGATTAACCAAGTTTGTAAGAAGCATGATGTTTTATTGATTACTATTTATTTTCCTATCGAGAGTTCAACTTGTACTACTGATGAGTTGGAGAATTATGAAGCAAATTTGCAAAATTTGAACGCTCTGGTTGACGTGTTAAAGGGCCAAAACAGTGGTAGAGTTTCTGAATCGTACCTGGCCTCTTTCAATGACGCCGTTCAGTATGTCAAAGATTGGAATAAAGAACCACCAAAATATGTTAAACCAATGAAGGTGTTTTCAGGAAAGATTCGAATTGGATGTGATGTTAATTCTTTGGACCTCAAATCTTGTGTTGATTCTTTGAATGATGAATCGATTTTAGAGAAACTCAAAATCGATTACAACGAAGTGATGGACTTATACTCTCTGAATGTTCCTGTCGAAGGTTATCCAATGATCAAAGTTGACAAGCCGGCTTTGTTCAATGAAGTCGGTGTTAGACTAAATAGTGAGGGAAGAAAGGAAATATTTGATATTTCATTGAATAGAGAGAAATTTGCATTTATCAAAAAACGTGGAGATGGTCAAGATGAAGATTATGATGAAGACGATGAGGAAGACGAAAATACTCGGGATGCTGTGGATCACAATGCACCACCAAAAGGTTTTGTAGTCCAACACCTCACCCCAAATCAAATTCAACAAGGTTACAAATATGGTAGTTCGATCATTCCTGTAACTGCCCCTCTTAAAGAACAGATAGCTATTCCATCGTACCCTGGAATTGATATCGTCCAATTTTGTAACAAAAAAGAAATTCCGCCCTGGTACTATCGAGACGAACCGATTATATTATTGCCGCATTCGAATTGTAATTCAAGAGATCAATTGGCTTTAAATTCGTTATCCCAGTCTATGTTAAAGCAGGATTTGGTTGGCGTTGTTAGGTACATACAAAAACAGGGTAGTGTTGTAAAATTGGCAGCGTTGGTTCCTACGATTGTGCTAACTGATAAAACAAAGAACGATGAGTACCCAAGTAGTGGTTATGCTGATGATAAAAAGAGAAATTTCGATCACATTAATAATGAGGAGGATTCTAGAAGGGATTATTTTGGGTTTAATTTAGTGTCGTTGTCATTTATTGGTGATGAAAAGATTCCTAAATTGTTCAATTTGAATGGAATTTATGAGGGCGGTACTGGTGACGAAAAACATGCCAATATCAAATTCAACAAGGAAAACTTCCCAACATCAGAAATGGTTGAATCTATGGATAAATTCATTGAATCTATGGATTTGGATGCGCAACTAAGCGAACAAGAAGATGAAGATGATGAAATAATTGAAAATTATTACGTTGAATTAAACGATTTTGACACTTTACCGTTGATTCAAACAAAAGGTGTTGAGATTCAAACAAACTATAAAGAGATTAGTGATGTTACACGTAAACTTTTGACCCAAAACTCATCCAAAATACACTTGACTGGTAAGCTGATCAAAACTATCTATCAATTACATTTAGAAAATGCCAAAGAGGGTGACGTGCTCTTTGATTTAGTAGAAAGAAATAAAGATGAAACGGTTGATGACAAGCCATTTATGGATGGGTTTGTTGATAAATTTATTGAAAGCTTGGCGGAAACTGATTCAAATACCGGCCAAAACATCTTCAAGAGGCAATTAAATATTAATGTAGAATTAGCCAGTCACATGAAAACGGCCTTCAATGTTGAAAGGAAAGTGAAAAAGGAGGATAGGATCTCCACAGACGGTAAACAGCAAGAGAGAAATGACGAGGATAAACTGCCTCCTGTTTCTGAGCTATTGAAGGAGTTTGACTAAGTGTGTAGTATAGATATTAAAAGGTATTAAGTAAAAAGTATCCTTGTTTTTCTTTTTCTTAAATGCATCTTTGCACCATTATTAATGGATTCCTCTGCGGCGTTTTTTTCTGTGTTCGAGAGTTGACGGATCTTGTAAAACAATAGCTTTGGGTGTATTTGTACGTTACACCTTATCTTGATATTATACCGGTTAACCTTCAGTTACAACTTCAATTGGCACAGCACTCAATCATAATGTCAACGTCTTCAATTATTAAGACCTCCACAATCGCAGCCAGTCCTTCCACGACCCGTGCCACTGCTGTTCACTTGTCCTACGATAAAAGAACTGATAGAATTTGTTATGCATCTGGTAAATCAATCTATGTTCGTTCATTGTCCGCACCAGAACAGAATGCAATCCAATTCAACGATCATAACTATTTAACAACAGTTGCTAAAATTTCGCCAAGTGGTTATTATGTCGCATCCGGTGATGAATCGGGTAATGTCAAGATCTGGTCTCTACCTCAAACATTAGATAATGATGGTGAAGAGATCATCTTGAAAGGTGACTATCAAATCATCAACGGGCGTATCAACGATCTGTCATGGGATGCTGATTCAACTCGTATAATTGCTGTTGGTAATGGTAAAGAACGTTATGGTCACTGTTTCACTTTTGACTCTGGTAATTCAGTTGGTGAGATCTCAGGTCATACTTCTCCAATCAACGCTGTTTCTATAAAGCCGACTAGACCTTATCGTGCCGTCACTGTCTCTGATGATGCTGGTTTGGTGTTCATGAATGGTCCTCCTTTCAAGTTTTCTAATAGTGTCAGAGGACAACACAGCAATTTTGTGAGGGATGTCAAGTTCAGTCCTAAAGGTGATTATATTGCCAGTGTTGGTGCTGATAGAACCATTGTGTTATACGAAGGTAAAACAGGAGACGTTCTAAAAAAACTCGAAAATTGTCACGATGGTGGATTATTTGGTATCGATTGGGTTGAAGATAACACTTTCATTACTTGTTCTGCAGATTGTTCAATTAAATTATGGAACATTGAAGGTGAATGCATACAACAATGGAGTTTAGAGAAGAATTTGGAAAATCAATTGTTAGGTTGTTTAAACACTAACGATTACCTTGTTGGTTTGTCGTTTTCTGGTGATTTCTACTATTTTGATAAAACTTCTGAATCGCCTGTTAAAGTTTTATATGGGCATTCAAAGGCAATCACTGCTTTGGCTGTTATTGGGGACGAATTAGTTACTGGCTCATACGACGGTAGATTAATTTCATGGGATTTGGAAACTAAGAAATCAGAACTAATTAAAGGTGAGCAACATACAAACTTGGTTGTTGGTATTGAATCAACTGGTGCCAACTCTTTATTAACAACTGCTTGGGATGACAACTTAAAGAAAGTCTCAAATGGTGAAATTCAACAGCTATGTTCACTAAGTTCACAACCGGTTCAGATGGCTTCGTTGGAAGATAAATACGGCATCATTACTGAAGATTCTTTAATTTTAGTTGATTCAAACGGTTCAGAATTGAATAAGGTTTCATTAGATTACACGCCATCTTCAATTGCAATCTCTTCCAAATACGTCGTTGTTACAGACTCCGTCAAGTTTTCTTTCAATGTTTACGACTCAAGCACATTGGCTTTGGTTGCCAACACTATGCAACCGATGAGATCCAAACCTACAGCGCTGGCCATTTCCCACGATGAATTATACTTGGCTTGTGGTGATTCAACCGGTAAGATCAACTGTTACGATTTGTTGACCTTTGGTTTAATCACATCCAGATGGACGTTCCATACAGCTAAGATCAACAGCATGAAATGGAACGTTGATAACGATCATTTAGTGTCCTGCTCGTTGGACACAAACATCATTATCTATTCTAGATTAAAGCCAATGAGAAACATTAAAGGTTTGAACTGTCATAAGGAAGGTGTTAACAACGTTGGATGGTTGGCCAATGGGAGTATTGTCAGCACTGGCGTGGATTCCTGTTTGAAATTCTGGAACGTTAAATATTAAGGAGCGGATTTTGTTCTATCATTAGATCGTTAAAAGGTACTATTACGTAGCATAGATCAATATAAATAAATATAAACTATTATTGTCACGGCTGTCGTTTAAACAGGTGGTTGAACACTATCCAAAATATTCTCCACTACTAAATCACCATTCCAGGTCCCTGATATCTCCTCGATTAGTTGTAAATCACTACCATACAATAAAGTCTTTTCGTGTTCAACTTTGGTAATTAGTTTGACTCTTAATGGCAACAATTTGAAAGCACAAAGTTTGACCATCTCAGGGATGACATAAGTATAATCGTTCAAAACAGCGTATATTTTTATGAAGCATTCCATATCTTTCAATGCAAAAGTTGGTAATCCCGATTGAACCATTCTATGTAATCTAGTGAAAACTACAATATCATAGATGTAAGTTCTCAGTTCTGGGATGATGATAACTTTTTCAGATTCCAATCTTATTCTAGTTATGTCTGTTAAAACATCTTTTCTTAACAGGCTGGAATGTTTTAGTTTGTCAAGGTTTGTATCGGAGTCAATGCTGTTGGTGTCGGTGTTAGTGTCATTTTTTATATTATTGGATCTTGTATGGTGAGGATGTCTGAACCACATGCACTTATTCAGGTTTGAATCCAGATCAATTTCTATACCATTTTGATTCTCTATTAATCCAAAAACTGTAAATAGTTGATCATTGACTTTACATTGATCATTGTTGATCGTAACTTGCTTATTTTTCAAAAAATTTGATAATGCTCTTTGAAATTCAACTGATGTTTGTTCAATACCTACTAATATCAAGACTTGGTATGTTATTTCACTGTTTGATATGCTTAAGAGATCAAGAAAGTTATATTTGAATACTGATTTGAAATCAAGTCCGATTGTAAGTGTTTGCTTGTTAGTTTCAAAACCCATTAAGTTCAAAAGTATGGATTGGATCTCAATAGCGGTTAATTTCGGTCGATTTGATGAGATTAGAATGTTTCTTTTTGCAACCAGGGACATATACACAGATGTGTATAGTTCATTGTCAAAACTGGGCACTGACATATTCGTTATATGATGATATATTGTTTGTGTAGTTCTTGTATGTTTCCGATTTTATCATCTATTCACCTGGTGGGGTAAAACACGCTTTTGTAATAACCAAAATTTTAGAACATTTTCGTAATTCCTGTTTCCATTGTCTTTTCCTTGGTCTCTAAAAATCGCACCAATTCTTGCTTTTTTGTTTGTTTGCGTGGTTGTTTATCTGGTTTTGGCAAGCTCTTCTTCTCCAAAACGACGAGAAGGCAAAGAAAATCAAATTGACTGCCTGTGAATAATTGATATACACTGCATTATTGGCAAGATATTAAATCTTCCCTCCTTAAACAAGAAAACTCAATTTGGCTTCATTCTATTGATCCTAAAATTAGAACTTCATTCCATGCCTCTCTGGCTTCTCTTTAAGTTCCACTAAATCCTTGATGTCTTCCAATCTAAATAGAGATACAAACGCTTCCAATCACTCGCTGAATAAACTGGCAACTAACTCAAGATCAATGCTGATGTCAAAAGCAAACTCCACAGACTTGTACGATACTCTCAGTGATGATTCATCACGTTCTGCAAACCCGAACCGTGAACGTCGTCTTTCAAAAACCTCTGTTGAGAACGTCGGCTTGGCTTCGATAAGGCCAATGAAGTTCCAACAAGGTCCATCCTCCGTCAGTAATATCAACAACAACCACCATGATGTTGGATTTTCTTATATCAAGATTGTCTTTGTTGTTGTTCTGTTCTTGCTATCGTTAGTTGCATTTGTTTGTCAAACTGAATTCACAGCTTACCTATACTCAGATTTGGAATTTAATGAACCACTGTTATTATTACTAATCACACATGGGTCTTGGTGGATATTTTGGCCATTACAATTTTCTGGTATTGGTTGTTACAAATCATTCAGGAAATGGAACAGGTTCAGAAAAGGTTATGAAGATCCAAACGGTAAAGTGTGGAAAGGTTTCAGAACAGCGTTTGCTAGCTCAGTCAAAGCTCAGCATAAAAACATTTTCCATTCTGCTGAACTAACAGCTAAATTAAACATTGAAGGCTTCGAAAACGAATTTGGTAAACATTCATTCAAGCATTATTCACAATTTTTCAACTCTGTCGCCATCAAGTACATTATGAAATCGTGCTTTTGGTTATCAATCATTTTAAACATTGCTGGGTCAACATGGTATATTGCAATGGTCTTCTCAACTGGTTCCGATGTTACTGCAATTTACAATTCATCTGCATTCACTGCTTATCTTTTCGCAATTCCAATCTTGGGTGAAAGGTTTTCTTGGATCAAGATGTCATCTGTGATCATTGCCGTTTTAGGTGTCGTTGTTGTTGCCTATTCTGGTAAAGGTGTTAACCCTGAAGATTACCCACACAGACTATTCGGTAACTTCATTATTTTGATTGGTGCAATCTTGTACGGTTTATACGAAGTTGTTTACAAAAAGAAATGCTGTCCTCCTTCAACTGAAGTTTCAGCGAGAAGACAAGCAACTTTTTCAAATTTTGCAATGTGTTGCATCGGTGTTTCAGCACTTGTCACTTTGACAGGAGCCATGATAGTAATTCATATTACAGGACTCCATAAGTTTGTCATTCCAACTGATTCGACACAATGGTTTTATATAGTTTTATCTTCATTGTCAAACTTGACATTTTCTTTGTCTTTTTTGGCTTTGATGGCTCTAACATCACCAGTCTTATCTTCCGTTGCATCATTGGTTACCATTCTAATCGTGGGTGTTGTTGAATGGTTGCTGTGGGGTATTAAGATTTCAGTCAAACAGCTACTTGGTTACCTTTTCATTATCGTTGGGTTTGGCTTATTGACATATGCATCTTGGAACGAGATCACTGAAGAGGATAAGGATGATGAATTAATAGACACTGATACCGAATCTATTATGAGCGTGGCTTCCGGTACTATTAACGCTGTTTGAAATGGTTGCGTAACGTCCCTCTTTCTCACCTCCCCGATATATAGCGCCTGTATTCATATGTTCATGTATTAACTTTAAAATTTACACTTGATTTACCATTTCATTCAGATTAATTTGCATTTACAATAATTGTGTGAACTCTGTTCAACAGATAGGGTCAATTTTTGTAGCATATAGATATAGTGAAAGAAGGGTAAAAAATTGTTGATAGACGCATAAAAGAAAAAGGTGATCGACGTTGAAAGACGAAAAACTGCAAAAAATTTCCGACGATTTTGAGGTTAGTATTAAGACTCATAATAAAACAAAAGATGTTTCTCAAAGGTCAACTAGGGGTTACTAAACTGTGAAAAATCCTTCTTGTCCATATTACACAAACATACTTCACAATGACGGAACAAATAGTTGAAAAGACAGAAGCTATGAAGATTGTTGCTGAGCAAAAAGTCACACCATGGGAAGTTGAAGGCGCTGTTATTGACGGTGAATCCGTTGGTATTGACTACGAAAAACTGATTAAGCAATTTGGTACCAAAGAAATATCCCAAGAAACGTTAACCAGATTTGAAGAAGTCACTGGTCACAAACCACACCATTTTATGAGAAAGGGTATGTTTTTCTCAGAGAGAGATTTCAACAAGATTTTGGACATGTACGAACATGGTGAACAGTTTTTTTTGTACACTGGCCGTGGTCCATCCTCTGACTCTATGCACTTAGGTCACATGATCCCATTCGTTTTCACTAAATGGTTACAAGACGTTTTTGATGTCCCATTAGTTGTTGAACTAACAGACGATGAAAAGTTCTTGTTCAAGCCAAAGTTAACAATTGAAAACGTTAAACAATTTGCTAAGGATAACTGCAAAGATATTATTGCCGTTGGTTTCAACCCAGAGAATACTTTTATCTTCAGTGATATTGAATATATGAACTCAGCATTCTACGAAAATGTTGTCAGAACCTCAAGACAAATCACAACATCAACCGCCAAGGCTGTTTTCGGATTCACTGATTCTGACTGTATCGGTAAGGTTCACTTTGCATCCATTCAAATTGCTACTGCGTTCCCATCATCATTCCCTGATGTTTTAGGCTTACCACCAAAAACTCCATGTTTGATTCCATGTGCTATTGATCAAGATCCATATTTCAGAGTTTGTAGAGATGTTGCTGACAAATTAAAATTTAGTAAGCCAGCTTTAATCCACTCTAGGTTCTTCCCAGCTTTACAAGGTTCGACTACAAAGATGTCAGCATCTGATGAGAACACTGCCATTTTCATGACTGATACTCCAAAACAAATCCAAAAGAAAGTCAACAAGTATGCTTTCAGTGGTGGACAAGTTACTGTTGAAGATCACAGAAGATTGGGTGGTAACCCAGATGTCGATGTTGCTTATCAATACTTATCGTTCTTTATGGATGATGATGAAAAATTGAAAGAAATTTACGATTCATATAAGAAGGGTGAACTATTATCTGGTGAACTAAAGAAGATTTGCATTGAAACCTTACAAGGGTTTGTCATTGAATTCCAAAGTAGAAGAAGTAAGGTTGATCAAACCACCTTGGATTCATTCATGAAACCACATAAATTGATATTTGGTAACAAGGAAAGATTAGTTCCTGCTAAGATCAGAGAAAAGAAAGCTAAAAATAAACCATAGAATAATAATAATTACCCTTATATGTTTACAAATTTTCTTTTTTCATCTGTTAACTTTCGTCTAGTTTAATGATCTTGATGTTCTAGGTTTTAATGCTTATTTATATTCATTTGTATTATATCCTATATAATCCTGTATGAGAAAATTATGTGATTTTTTTCTTTAAATTTTTCTTAGTGAAACTAAAGAATTTTCATTGGCTTGAACGATCTTCTTGAAGCATCCACTGATGAACTCAGGTTTAATTTCAAAGCATTTACCAACATCATCATTTTGGAACCATTTACTAACATCATTTTTCAAATCCTCGGATTGTTTCTTAGATTCGGTTTTGAATTCCAAGACCTCCGATCTGAAAGCTTTGATCTTGTTTGTTAAATCAGTGTTGACTTTCCTTAACCACTTAATCTTGTCATTTGGCTGTTTCTTTGCTTGCTTGTTAATGATGAACTGTAACTGCTTTACAGTGTCGACCAATGTAAAATAATAATGGTTGAAGTTGAAATCAAATAGACTCTCAGATCTTTCTGGTAATTTCAATGCTTTGGAAGTAGGGTCAACTAGATGTGAAATTATTGATAAGTTCCAATGTTCCATCTCTGTCAAGCAATGACAATCACCAGATTTAAAGATCGACAAGAATTCAGAAACATAGTTATTGTAGTACTTAGATTCATAGTCATAAATTATTAACTCTTTATACAGCATCAGTTTCACATAGTTAATGTCCAGTTCAGGGTTTATTAAATTCAATTTTTTGGCAACTTGCGGAACTTGTTCATGGATACCACAATCCCAAAAGGTCTTTAAGTCTCTGTTGTCACTAACATTGGTAAATGTGTCTCCGTTACTTGTTCTGATGACTTTAGAGAATTTTTTCAAATCCGGTAAGCATTCATCAACGATAGCCTCTTGGTTCTCTAATATTCTATTGGTTTTGATTAGCTCCAGACAGTTGCTGATCTTTGTAAACGACTTATCAACTCTTATTTGGAATTCAATAAAAGATTGTAATTTATTTAGCGCCAATTTTTGTAAACAGTTGGAAATCATGTGTGGTAGTTCATTGTCAGCATTTTGGGTATAGAAATTGGACAATTTCACTAATTGTTCGCTGTCTGCTGTTGAAGTTGATAATCTTGTGGTTAAATTATACGATAAAGTATCAAATTGGATGGATTTTATGGCTAACGATTTATGAATTTCAATTGATTCTGAAATTGCATTGATTTTGCTGTACAATTTTGTTAGCCAGAGTTTCAAATGGAACTCGTATGGGTTTTTGGAAACTGCAAATTCAAAGATGATAATTATTTTTATTAATAATTCAGATGATAACTTTTTATCGTCAGACTGAGCTAAAATAGATTGAACTGCTAGGACAATGAATTCAAATCCTGCAAAGTATTCAAACTTAACTAATTTTTCCAACAAGGGTTTAGTTGATGTATAAAATAAACAGCACTCTTTTATGAAATCACTCAAGTTGAAGCACTTCTTTTGATCAATAAACGATTTGAATTTCAAATAGTTGACCATAAAGATTAGTTCACTTTCAGTTGGTTTACGAGACTTATTCAATATCTCAGAAATTCCTCTTCTTTCAAATTCTTTTTCAAAAATAGAAAATTTGATGTTGGTTGGTGTGACAAAGATCTTTAAATCTGGAAAACAACATAGTTTGTGTCCAAATAGAGATAAATAGTTAATTATTGACTCGCTAAAATCTAAACCTTCGGTATTTTTGGATAGTTCAACGAAAGCCAATTGTGAATTTCTGGTAATTTGATAGTTTTTGATCACTTGTAAACATCTATCGGTCTCCTTTAATTCATAGCTTGTTTTAATGAACAACTTCCAAGTATCCCAATCGTCTTCTTTTAATTCAACGAGATACTTTTCAGTAATATTGTTCAATTCCTTCCACTGACCATTTTTTTCTAAAATCTCAAAATACATTAACTTCAATTCAAGGTCATTCTCTCTACTTAAAAAGAGTCTTAATTTCTTCAAACAGTCGTCAATCTTACCGCTTAAATTTAATAACTTGCAATGAATGAAGGTTTCTTGTGCATTTGAAGGGTCAATAGTTTCCATCATTTTGGAACCTAGCATTGGGTATAATTTCAATAATGGGGGATTCAAAGAATTTTGGCAGCATTGGCAAACGATGACAAGCATAGTCGATGCCCATAGCTTTAAACTTTTTGAATCAACGAATGGTTGTCCGTTGCTGGTGGCTTTTGTTAGCATCATTGTGGATTTTTGCATGCCTATTAAGTCACTACTGTCAACGGCATATGTAAGCCAATCGTATATTAAGTTGAACGTTGGATATTTTTTGGACACTTTCTCAAAAACATCTTCAGTTGATTCATCATCAACTTCGCAAATTTCAAAAACTGATATCAAGAGCTTCAAAGTTTCTGGATCGGATGGGAATTTTGATAGTAATTCGTATGCCTTTTTTATTGCTGGGTCTCTGCTTTTCAATAATGCTAGTACTTTACATTCCAAAGCATAAAAATATGAGCTGTTTGGGTATTGATGGATCTTTTGTTGCGTTAGCTTTAATGCATTTTTGTAGTTTCCTGTCCTGATTGCAGAATCTATTCTAAGGTCTTTTGACGACATAGTGATTACCCCGACTTTTGTTTCTCAATTGATGTTTAAATTATACAAGGGAACACAACGTAGTCTGGTTTGTTTGTTCTGCCATATAATAGAAAAAGATCTCGAATACCTATTGTCATCGTCTACATCAACTCAATAAACTCGACATCATTCGAAATACTTTTATGTAGGTGAAATCAAATTTCGAGGCAGTGGAGCTTTTTTAAATAATTTCTCCCATCTGCAACCTACAACCCCTCGTGTTCAAAGCATATTTAAGAAATACATATGACAAAAGAAGAATAACAGAAAAATAATATTGTCAAAAAAACAGCAATATTAAACACAGAATTTAACATAAAATGTAATAACAAAAGATAGCGAATGCAAAGTAATACAAAGGAAATAGAGAAAAAAAAATAGGAGGTCAAAAAGATTATGATTCGTAAGTATAATCACCTCTAATCCATCTATTAATCATATCTAACGCATTAGAAGGTTGATCATAAGGAACCATATGGCCAGCATCAAACACTCTAGCAAATGTGAATTGGCCTGTTGATTTGACCATACCTGCATGTGAGCCATCAATTTCACTGTACCATTTCTTGAATTCTGCAGTTTGATAACTTGTGGAATCCTTCCATTTTAATGCGTTGGTCCAAGCCAAGTTGCCCAACCAATTACAAATATAATCCTTATCACCAGCATAAATTAAAACAGGAAGCCCTAAATCTAATACTTCGGCAATATATTGTTGGAAAGGTTTTGGTTCGTCACCACTGAAGATAAAGTTTCTGAAAACAGAGTCATCACAACCGGTGTATTTATCAACTTCAGCGCCTAAAGTATACATAACTTCAGGTAAGTTTAAGTACTGGTCAACATAGTCCAAATCTTTGTAACACAAGTCAGTACCTGAATCACATTCAGTTCTGATATCGTAATAATTTAATCCTGTGTTGGAGAATGGTTCCATAATCTTCTCACAGTATAAGTTTGCAGGTAAACAAGTTAAAGCAGTTTGTGTTTTATAACAAGCCTTGATTAATCTTGCACAACGTGGGTAAATTTCATCGATGTGGTCACATTCCTCATCCGAGATTAATTGTTTATAACCAGATAAAGTACCATTACAGGCCATTGGACCGTACCAGCCATATTGGATTAAAGAATCAGTAATGCCGTTACCAATCATGACTGAAGTCAAGTCAAAGCTACGGTCTAAATGGCTCAAAACTTCACTGGCAATATTTGGAATGTAATGACCAGCATACGATTCACCAGCAATATGGAAGTTGTTTGTTGTAAATTTAGTGAATTTCGTAAAGAATAACTCTAAAAAGGCATAAACATCCTTCGCCGCAACTTTAGTACTTGAAACGGTGGATTCACGGCTCCATGAATAACCAACACCAACTGGTTGTTCCAAGAAAATAACAGAAGCATTTGAGTTCCAAGAGTAAGGATTGTGGATTGGTTTCAAAGTTGTTCCATCAATAGATGCTGGTCCTAATTCAAAAAACAAACCAGTCATAGAACTACAGCCTGGACCACCATTCAACCATAAAATAACAGGGTCATTTTCAGGATCGTTTCTACTTTCGAAGAACCAGTAGAACAAATGTTTATCATCTTCGTTAATATCGAAGTAACCAGCTGACTGAGCAACAGTATCAACACCCAAATGTAATGGATCTGTTTTGACATGGGAGTTGACTCTCAATTCATAGTTTGGGAGCTTGTTAATCTTGATAGACTCATACAGATTGTCGTTAGATTTACTCTCAAAAATAGACTGAACCTTCTTAGCACTCTCTGGGTAACATTTACCGGTCAAGATATCATTAAGTGAAGCTTTGATGGTATTGATATCAACGGTGGATTCCATATTTTTCCATAGATCATAAACATCTTCATCGACGGTTTCACTTTCAAAAGAGCCCGTTGCTAGTAGCTGTTGTAGGAATTTAGGTTTGTTATCATCGTCAAGTGATAAGATTTTTTGCAAGTCTGGATGAGGTTGGGGTAAGGCACTGACCAACGTGGTTGAAAGAAAAGTTGCAGCCAATGAAGCTAGGACAGCCAATCTCATTTTTTTAATTTTTGTTTATCTAATGTTAACTTCGGAATTAGTACGATAATGTTTTAATTGATTGCACTAATTGTATAGGTTAGGAAAAGAGTGGCCCATATATCTGCTAATCATTCTCACTATAAATTAGACAAAGGACATTATTACTTTTCTTTCAAAAAGGCAAATTCCCTATCTCTGCGTGTGTGACTCAAAACTAGTACCGAGAACTTGAAGTTGCCGAGAAGTTCAGCGATAAATAGTGTTGAGGAGATGGTCAGGTAAACAGATCCTTACAAGTTACTTGGTATCAGGGACAATAGTATGATAGAATTATCACAAAACTGAAATTTTATGAATAAAAAGTATAACTTAAAAACAAACAGTGTAATCAGATATTTAATTAATGGTGGATTTATCCGAACCTCTATAACTTATTATCGATATAAAAACAATTCAGAGGCAATTCGTTTAGTTTTATATATCCAAATTTTATGAAACAAATCAAGTGCGTGTACAAGCTTATTATTTGCTTGGGCCACGGTAAATGTGGAATGGAGAAGCTTGATTGTTGGAGAAAATCAAAGTTTCAGCCAACACCGTGTTTTCCTTTCTGGTACAAGCAAAAACAATTAATTCAGCAACATCTTCACCGTATAATGGCTCGGTATCTTGGTAAACAGAGGCAGCTCTAGTACTATCACCCTTAAATCTAACTAAAGAGAATTCTTCTGTGGCAACGTTACCAGGTTGGATTTCAAGAACTCTGATTTTGGTGTTAATTAATTCTTTTCTCATAGCAGTAGTGAAAGCTCTCAAAGCAGCTTTAGTGGCACAGTAGATACTTCCACCTGGATAAGCTTCTCTACCAGCAATGGAACCCAAGTTGACAATATCACCAGTGTTTCTAGCCTTCATTTGCTTCAAAACTAATTGGGTCATTTGGATCATACCTAAAACGTTAGTTTGGAACATTTCGTTGACATCTTCTTCTAAAATGTCACCAGCTTGGTCCAAGCCTAAAGCCTTACCGGCATTGTTAACTAAGACATCAATTTCAGAAAAATCTTTTGGTAAACCAGCTAAGAATGGAGCAATGGTTTCAGTCTTGGAGACATCCAAGCCACCAGTGAAAACTTGGATTGATGGGTAAGCCTTGACAAGCTCAGCCTTTAAAGCTTCTAATTTTTCAACTCTTCTAGCTGTTAAAACCAATTTAATATTTCCAGCACCAGCTTCTGCAAAGTACTTAGCAGTGTGGTAACCAATACCAGTTGAAGCACCAGTGATTAAGATGTTCTTACCGGCCAATCTTTCTGCAATCTTTCCAAACATTTGTATATATATATGTGTGATTATTTGTTTATAGTAATAGTTTTGTTACTTTTAGAGTAAAATAAAGCAGAATTCAGAGTAAGATACTTATGGAAGATAGTCTTTTGTGAAGGAAAAAAAAACTGTGGAAATGAATGAGTCCATATATAAATAGATGATTGCCTGGAAGTACAGCTAATTAGATTTTAGATTAGAGCCACCAGCGATTGTTCAAGCGCGCCTAAAGATATGGAAACCGAAGCCCATGCCAGGAAAACCATCTCCTTTTGAAGGATCGGTATTTGAAACAACGTTCTTTTGTTGCTGGAAAAACCCCCATTTTCTTTACCACCGGTTCTAGCATTACCATATTTTTGTTACTAGGAATGTATTTGTAGAACTGGTTTCATTTGCTATGAAGCATCTTTTCAAGGATTGGTTGGTGGATTGAACGGCAAAAAAAATCACTTTCGGGAAGAGAGATGGTGGCTTATATAATCTTAAATTGTGTTGGCCACTGTTCTTTTGAATGAATCTTCAATAATCTTTTTTTTCAGATATCCTTTATCGTTTGAAAATCTTGTTCTATAGATAAAATCGCACAGGGCCAGTGTTTATATCTATTTGTTGTTAGGATTTTCTATAGTTCTTTCTACTTCAAAGATGAAATAATGGGAATAGTCCGGTAATTGTGTGTTTACAAATTGAATTAATTTGGGGGGATCAATTGGAGGGGATGTTTTTCACTTCTTGTTATGATGGAGTCGTAATATTTATCTTAAATACAATGTTTATAATTGAACAGTGTCTTCTTTGGTCTAAATTATACAAACCTGTTTTTATAAGGGAAAGGTTGATACTGATGATAATTTTATTCGTGGGAAAGAGGGTCTTGATAATGAGGAACAGTCTGAACAGTGTACCATATTCTTATCAAAGATGTAAGTTTTCCTGCAAGGTTGTAGTGTTGGTAAGTTCCATATGTTCAGCTTCTTTCTAATCATCCTCTTTGTAGTCGATTTTACACATCACCAACGAAAATTTTCAACAGCCTGTAATATGTAAGCTTTTATGTATTTATGGTTTATGTGGCTTAACTTAAACTATCCATCGAAGATGATTCAAACGTTGTTTAAAACTTCTTGTATGCATTCAAAGTACTAAAATAAAACTGTTATCTGATCTGATGTCCATTATATTCTGATCAGTAGGGCAAGAATCTAACTAGGAATTAAGGATAGAAACAAACATATAGTAAGAAGCAGAGTACCAACGACTCAGGGAGAATATCGAGGATTGAGAAAACATTATCTACCCATTCCTAGTATCCCTACCTCTTTATGGGTATGAGTAGCACGGCTATCATCCAAGGTAGCTTAGTCATGGATACCTCCTCGGGGTAATTTAAAATAGTATGAGCTACATACTAATAAATAAAGACACTGTTCAAGGTCTAGTGACTAATTTTTGGAAACACGCAATTGGATTTTTTAATAGATGTAATCCAATTGAAATAGATTCTCTAAGTTAATAATATAACAAATAAAGACATCTCCTATTAAAATTTTTCTATACAGTTTTGATATATAAAACTCCCCCCCCCCTTTCTTCTAAAGAGATCAGATTGTAATTTCTTCAGAGACAAGTGAGAATCTGTCAGAACCTCACTTTTATTCAGAGTGAGATTCTCTGTAATTGATTCAAATTTGTGGTATTTATAAAATAAGCCACAACAATATCAATGT